>PITA01016866.1:0-45177 GCA_004023965.1 Spilogale gracilis
ATTTATGATTTCTTCATTCCTGATATCATTTTTATCTCTTTGTCAATTGTCCCAATGATTCCCTCCAACTTTTTCTAAATTCTAGTATCTTTATGATCATTATTTTAAGTTCTGCATCAGGCGTATTACCTATTTCTCTTTTGTTTAAGTTTCATGTTGTGGTTTTTGTCTTGTTCTTTCATTTGGAGCATGTTTCTCTCTCTTCTCATTTTGTCTACCTCTCTGCATTGGTTTCACTGTGTCAAGAAAGTAAGTTGCAGATTCTGTTCTTGAAAGCACTGATTTTATGTTTATTTTATTTTTTAATTTAAATTCAGTTAGCCAACATATAGTACATCATTAGTTTTGGTGTAGTGTTCAATAATTCATCAGTTGCATATAACCTCCAGTGCTCATCATATCATGTGCCATACTTAATGCTCTTCACCCAGTTGCCCCACCTCCCTCTTAGCTCCCCTTCTGCAGTCCTCAGCTTATTTCCCCAAATCAAGAGTCTCTAATGGCTTGTCTCCCTCTCTGATTCCTTCCCATTCAGTTTTCCCTCCTCACCCCTATGATCCTCTGCACTATTTCTTAAATTCTAAATATGAATGAAACCATATGATGATCGTCTTTTTCTGATAAACTTGTTTCACTTACAATAATACCCTCCAGTTCCATCCATGTCAATGTAAATGGTAGGTATTCATTCTTTCAGATGGCTGATCAATATCCATTGTATATATAAACCACATCTTCTTTATCCATTTGTCTGTGGAAGGACATCCCTGCTCCTTCCACAGTTTGGCTATTGTGGACACTGCTGCTATGAACATTGAGGTGCGGGTGTCCCTTCTGTTCACTATATCTATGTCTTTGGGATAAATACCCAATAGTGCAATTACTGGGTCATATGGCAGCTCTATTTTTAACATCTTGAGGAACCTCCATACTGTTTTCCAGAGTGGCTGCACCAGCTCGCTTCCCACCAACAGTGTAGGAGGATTCCCCTTTCTCCACATTCTCACCAACATTTGTTGTTTTCTGTTTTGTTAATGTTAGCCATTCTGACTGATGTAAGGTGATATCTCATTATGGTTTTGACTTGTATTTCTCTGATGACAAGTGATATGGAGCATTTTTTTTCACATCCCAGTTGGCTTTTTGCATGTCTTCTGTCCATTTCTTAACCAGATTATTTGTTCTTTGGGTGTTAAGTTTAGGAAGTTCCTTATAGATTTTGGATACTAGCCCTTTATCTGATATGTCATTTGCAAATATCTTCTACTATTCCATAGGTTGACTTTTAGTTTTGCTGTTTCCTTTTCTGTGCAGAAAATTTTTCTCTTGCTGAGGTCCCAATAGTTCATTTTTGTTTTTGCTTCCCTTGCCTTTAGAGATGTGTCTTGCAAGAAGTTGCTGTAGCTGAGGTCGAAGAGGTTGCTTCCTATGTTCTTCTCTAGGATTTTGATGAATTCCTATCTCACATTTAGGTTTTTCATACATCTTATGTTCATCTTTATGTATGGTATAAGAGAATTGTCCAGTTTCATTTTTCTGCTTTTGGCTGTCCAAATATCCTGGCAACATTATTAAAGAGACTGTCTTTTTTCCATTGGATATTCATTCCTGCTTTGTCCAAGATTAGTTGACCATAGAGTTGAAGGTCCATTTCTGGGTACTCTATTCTGTTCCATCAATCTATGTGTCTGTTTTGGTATCAGTAATACAGCTTGAAGTCCTGGATTGGGGTGACACCAGCTTTGGTTTTCTTGGTCAACATTCTTCTAGTTCTTCAGGGTATTTTTTCCTTCCATACAAATTTTAGGATTGTTTGTTCCAGTTCTGTGAAAAATGTTGATAGTATTTTGATTGGGATTGCACTGAATGTGAAGATTGCTCTGGGTAGCATAGACAGTTTAACAATTGTTCTTCCAATCTATAAATATTGAATGTTTTTCCATCTCTTTGTGTCTTCAATTTCTTTTGTAAGTGTTTTTGTAGTTTCTAGAGTACAGATCCTCTACCTCTTTGGTTAGGTTAATTCCTAGGTATCTTATGCCTTTGGGTACAATTTTATATGGGATTTATTCCTTAATTTCTCTTTCTTCAGTCACAATGTTAGTGTATAGAAATGCAATTGATTTCCATACATTGATTTTGTATCTTATCATATTGTTGAATTGCTGTAAGAGTTCTAGCAATTTGGGGGTGGAGTCTCTTAGGCTTTCCACATAAAATATCATGTAATCTGAAAAGAGTGAGAATTTGACTTCTTCTTTGTCAATTTAAATTATTTTATTTCTTTTTGTTGTCTGATTGGTGAGGTTAGGACTTCTAGCACTATGCTGAATAGCAGTGATGAAATTGGGCATCCCTGTTGTGTTCCTGATCTTAGAGGAAAAGCTCTCAGTTTTTCCCCATTGACAATGATACTGTGGGCTTTTCGGATATAGCTTTTATAATATTGAGGTGTGTTCCTTCTTTTCCTACACTTTGACGAGTTTTAGTCAAGAAAGGATGGTGTGTTGTCAAATGCTTTTTCAGCATCAGGTGAAAGAGTCATATGGTTCTTCTTTTCTTTTATTCATATGTGACCTATCATGTTGTTTGATTTGTGAATGTTGAACCACGCTTGCAAGCTCAGAGTCATTCCACTGAGAATTGGTGACCAGCCTTAAATCCCAGACCTCTTGTCAACATCTGTGAATGTGCCTGTTTTCAGAAGCTTCAGGCTCCTTCCTTCTTCTCTGCCATAATTTTCCAAATTCTTTTTATCTTCGTTCTTTAAACTGTTTTCTCCTCTGCTAAATGCAATCTATATGAGGAAGTTTATATGTCGATCTGCTTTTTCCATTCTGATCTAGTTAAAATATATCTTTTTCCAGGACATTTCCACTACCTTTCTATTTAAGAAAACCCTCTCTTCCTCAAGTAACTCTCTTATAATCCCTTTTTATTTTATTTGAAACACTTGTTATCACTTTTGAAAATTAGTTGTTTCTGTTTATTGGTAAGAACTTAACTGACCATTTTTGTCTACTATCATCAGATCTAGCTTGTCCATGATCACAATTCCAGGGCTTGGAACAGTTAAGTGGTGGATTTCTAGTGCTGTATAAATATCTATTCAATAAATGAATAAAATAATATATTAATCTCTGAATAAAATGAACATAAAAATACTAACTGTTGCATTGGATTACCTTATACAGTTTTGAATTGCTTAATTATATTTAAGGAGTAAAATTTTTACTCAGGAGAGATAATGGCAGAATCTGAAAAAAAAAAAAAAATGGCCACAAGGCAGCTTTGCAGATTATAGCATATTACCAAGTAATCAAGTAATCTTGTTGTTTTTCCAATGTTTGAAAACAAATTCAGAAAAAAAATCCATAGAGAGCTTATTTTTGTTTTTAAAAAATGTGTATAGCAGCCAAAAAAAAAAAAAAAAAAGGATTTGAAATTGATAATAGAACTACTGTAAGGGGCAAGAATCTTGAATTGGGGGGCGCCTAGGTGGCTCAGTTGGTTAAGCAACTGCTTTCAGCTCAGGTCATGATCCTGGAGACCCGGGATCGAGTCCCACATCAGGCTCCCTGCTCGGCGGGAAGCCTGCTTCTCCCTCTCTCAGTCCCTCTGCTTGTGTTCCCTCTCTAGCTGTGTTTCACTCTGTCAAATAAATAAATAAAATCTTTAAAAAAAAAAAAGAATCTTGAATTGGAATAACTTAAATGGACTTTCTATTCTTCCTACCTCAGGTTTCTATTCTTCCCATTTAAACTGAATGATCTCTGGAGATTAAACTTAGCATCAATAGATCCATGCTTTCCATCTGTCTCCTAATGTGTCTCTCTGGAGGACTTTACCTTGAGTCTGCAGGATTCTGTTGAAAATAGCAAAATAATATACCATGTTCAAGTCTGAGATACATGAAAATTACTTCCTTGTATCTTTGTAGTATACAAACAAGCATCTCTTTTCCAAATCTGAAAGACTCACTCTGATAAAGTCTTTTGTACACTGTAACTAGATCTATATTAAAAACTAGATCTAATAAAAACTAGAACAATGGCCTCTCATTTCATCTCTAATTTGTTGGAAAAATAAATATACTAAGCTCCTGTTAAGAGTTTTCGATCTTTTTTTTCTTGTAAGGGAAGAGAGATGTCAATATTCCAAAGTAAGCATAGATAGATTATATATAACATAATTAGTATTCAAATCTTTATCTCTCTGCAGTTGAAATCTCATTTAACTGTGTCACTTATAAGTTAAATTATTTATCTGTTTCAACTATTTGATGATTTCAAATACTTATCTGCTTACCAAAAATGATTCTCCTAAATATGGGTATGATAGGGCATATATGACAAAAAATCCTCGACTTAATTTAATTTAATTTTAATTTTATTTATTTATTTATTTGAGAGAGAGAACATGAGCAAGGCGAGGTGCAGAGGGAGAGTGAGAACTGGACTATTCACTGAGCAAGGATCCCAATGTGGGTCTCAATCCCAGGGTTCTGGGATCATGACCTGAGCTGAGGCAGATGCTTAACTGACTGAGCCACCCAGGTGCCCAAGTAACCCTTTATTTTAGTTCAGAAGTCTTAATAGGCATACACTTAGTCAAATTTTCAAATATGTACTTGCATCTTTGCAAGTTTGGTTGAGTCCCATAACCAAGCACAAGATTCAGTTTTCCAAAGTAGTTTATTTTTTTCCCAATGTCATTGAAAAAAACAAACAAACAAAACATGTTATTAAAATTGTAGCCTTAAACTATGAAGACTTTTCCCTGGGAGTTGTTCTGTATATTACAACCACAGTGTTAGAGTGTCAAGAGGTGGTCCTACAAGGGGATCTCTTTGAGGAAAAGAAAAAAAGAAAAATAAAAAAAAAGTATCCAAGAGACTAAAGCCATGAAATCAAAAGATAAACATATAACATATAATAGCAAATCATAATAATAAATGTTAATATATTTGTTAATTTAAATTTTCTCATCTGCACAATAAATATCTTCTTGTGATTTACCATAAATCAAGCCTTAGAAGGAAATTAAGACAGAACTATTTATCAATAGTAACTGTATCCTATTACATTTGGAGCCAGTACATGAACACTATTTGGTATTGACAATATAGGGCTAGAAAATTTATAAATGTTCTTTCATCCACAAAACACTCCCCAAAAGAAGATCCTACTATTAACAATTAACAGATGAGTATTCTTAAGTTTAAATAACTAAGGGTCATAAATATTTGGTAGAGTTAAAATATATACCAAGTTTAATTTTGTAATCTGTTTGTTGAATAACTCTTAAACATTTTATTCATTTTTTCTATCCCTATCTATAAAACTACTTATTAGACAGTACTTACTCAAAAAGTGTGATCTGCTGTAGTAAATCCTTTCACTCATTTAATTACAAGCTGCTGTTAAAAATTAAAAACCCACATCTCAATGGACTAGTCCACTTCATATGAGGAAGCCATCCTTTTCCAAGTGCTCATTCAGAATTAAGGCTCTTTCCATTTAATGGTATGGCTTATTTCAATATGTAACTTCCAAGTTGTTTTTTCTTTTTTCTTTTTTCTTTTTTGTTTTTTGTTTTTGTTTTTGTTTTTTTTTGCTTCTACCCCTAGATTTTCTTGCCTCAAATCATGACAGGTGTCTAAAAGTGGAACTTTTATCTTCTCACATTCTGCTGGCTACAACTCAACTAAGAAGGAGGGTGAGAAATGAAGGATAGCTCTATGCTCAGGAAGAAGATAAAACAATTGAAGAGATACCCAGTTGCTTTCCGATGATCAAAAGTCCATTTTACTCTTCTTTCCACAAATATAATATACTCAGCCACTTTAAAGAGGGCAACACCAAGTTACAGCTAATCAGTTAATCCACAAAATTGCCACATCCTTGCTATCTAATAAAACATTATCTTGTTCTAGGAGCTAAACAAACCTTCATTTAAAACAAACTTTTATTGACCATGGAATGAAAAGAAGCACAAAATGATGTTTTTTTTTAACCATGCTGCTCAAATTTTTATGAAAGTATGGTTAGTATCTATTGGTTATGATGAAGAAATGGAATTCAAATGCATTTAATGTCTAGTCTTTGCTAAGATCTGTTGTAATTAAGATGGAGAATATAATTTTTAATCTAAGAGCCATCTCTGTTCAAAAGGGATGGGCAATCTAATTCACTGAAAAGATTAGTCAGGTAGCCATTGTTACCTGTCCTTCAACTTTAAAAGATAAATAGAATGTAAACATGGAAAACAGAAACTTCTCATTTTTTCTGCTTTGTTCCACATAAAATTTAAGTATTTTTGAGAATTTTATTTTAGTTAGGCAGGGGAAAAAAAAACAAACAAACTTATGTTGCTTTTATGTTTAACATTTTCCCAAGCATATAATTTCCTATTCTTTGTTCTCTAGAAACATTATGACAAGAAAAATATTGCTGCAAAAGAGATACAACAAGAAATAGAGGAACAGTTCTAACAAATATTACTGAATCAATTTGTGTGTGTGTGTGTGTGTGTGTGTGTGTGTGTGTGTGTGTGTGTGTGTGTTTTAATGCAATTCTCTGGAGGGAAGAAAAGTCAAACATTCTTAAATATGTTCAGATTACTCCCCCAGCCCCCACCCCTTACCGGCCTTGTCTTGTGTAGCTCTTAGGGCAGTCTATGTTTTTCAAACATTATGGTTTTCTACTATTCCCTTTAAGTGTCTAAAGGTTTTGTCTTTGTTTTAAATGTCTTATGATAATTTTGCTTATTTTTATGTAGTACTTAGAATTTAAATAAAGGCATTATTGCAATTTTCACCCCCTAAAACGTACTTCCAACAGATTCACTACTTACTGAAATGTGATTCAAATCTGCCAAATGATACGTCTGCCTATTCCCTTTCTAACTCACATGAAGTGCTATTTTTTTTGAACGACATATACTTTATTCACTTATGGTAACATTTGCAGGAATAGAAAGCAATAGGAAATGAAATTAAGCTCACTGGAATATGGAATCATTTTTACATTTTTTTTTAAATTTCAATTATTTACTTTTCCTTACTAAATTCTAAAATATATATATATATTTCTGACCTATTTAGGGTTCTAGGAATTATTATAAAAGACCCATTTATTTTTCCTTAAGCTTACAAGTAAGATCATTTAGCTTTTATCTTAATTAAGCAACAACAAACAATTTGACAGAAAACATAATTTAAATAGTATTTCAGAGACTTCTTTTATAAAGAAGTCCTGATGAAACATTTACCCGGCCACAATAATAGAGAAATATTTTAATAAGCTAGTGCCTTTCTCTGAAGTTTAAATATATTTATGAAGTAAAATTTGATGTGTTGGCATAAAAAAAGAAAATCACATGCTACTTCACTCCCTACTTTTTTTGTAATGCCCACTTTGAGCTACACACTACTCCTCTGAAATAGGAAACATGGTTGCATAATAATCATTCCCTGAGGAACGACTGAGTAACCAATGGTAGGAGAAAAGGGGTATATTAATAAACTAAACAGTTTTGAGACCTGTGACAAAAGGCAAACCAGTCATACAAGAGAGAGATACATGTAAAAAGTATCCCTGAGCTCCATTTTGAAAGACTTTACACCTAATTTGAGAAAACGGTGAAAAGGCATGTCAAGCAGAGTGGGATAGCATTACGCAAAGCCATAGGAACCAGGGAGAAAAAAAATTGTTGGGAACATAAAAGCTGTGGGTCACCTTTGTGAAGATTGTGAGAAGGACTGTGTGAGAGAGATTCATAAATTGGTAGGCTGTGGGTCCTTTTCCTCTGGCTTTCCCATGTACAGATGCTTATTCAGCTGTAAAGCGCTGTCTTCTCTCGTTGCTTTAAGCCATATTTGACTCTAATTTAACAGCTGTGTGCTTTAATATTTCAACACATACATATTCTCTTTCTTCGAATACTTTAAACAGATTTTAACTGACTATACTTAATTTTTATTGCCACCGCAAAATGTTAAATACATAGCAGTACTTAAATACAGTTGGATTGACTTTAATAATTTAGATCTTGTTAAGCCTTTTTGACGCTAAAATAGAAGTAATAGTTACTACACATTATCTGATCTTTTTTTTAGGAAGTGTATTCTCTTCATTACTGTTGTAACAAATTACCAACAGCAGCTTAAAACAATACAAGTTTAGTATTTTATGGCTCTGGAGGTGTGAAATCTGAATCTCATTGGGCTAAAATCAAGGTGTTGATAGGGGTGCATATTCTTCTAGCTGCTCTTGAGGAGAATCTGTTTCCTTGACTTTTCTAGATTTTTGAATTCTTTGGTTCAAGGTTCCCTTCCTTTATTACCAAATCCAGCAAGGGTGGGTCAAATTCTTTTGAAATTGCATAACTGTAATCTTGCTTCCTTTGTCATATTTTCTTATCTGACTCTCTGGGGCCTCTTTCCACTTATGACTATATAAGCCTAATCAAGGAACCCAGGATAAACTTCCTGTCTTAAATTCAGCTCATTATCAACATTAATTCCAACTGTAACCTTCATTCCACTTTGTCCTGTAAACTAACATGTTCACGGTCTCTGGGGATTAGGATGTGGATATCTTTGAGGAGCCATTATTCTCCCTATCATAGGAGCTTTCATTAAGCTTTAGATCAATTCCAGTGGATATTTTTATTCCTGAAAACATTTCAAGTAGAAGCAATATGGCCATATATCAAACAAAATAAACAAGTAAAACCCCTCATATTCATCTCATTACTGCTTTCTAATCATTTGTCCTTTGTTTAGAATGTCCATGTTAAGAATTTTTTAAAGAAAACCACAATTTATCTCTAATGCAGACTCTAATATTCATTTGTCATACATTTCTGTTACTTTATCTCTGATAGTAAAACTTTCAAATTTAAGAAACACGTAGGCAGACTTCCTTTGCTCCATCAGATTAATTCCCAGATATTTTAAATGGTTATTCTATAAAACAATTCATCTAAGTGAGTCAGCTTTGTTCTTCATGTTATCTAAACACTAGGTGTACACAGAGAAAATATGACTTTATTCTTAATATATTTTTTTTAATTACAAAGCTTGTTTTCCCTTTCTCCCCCAAATTACCCAGGAAAGCTGGCATAATTCTAAACACATAATACATTTCCAATATATAGCTAATGCATGACTGATTTGTCAAACCTAGCAATTTACATAAGCTATGTCTTTAGGGACTTTTTTTTTCTTTTGGAGAAAGTTTACCAAAATCAAATGATAGCTACTTAAACAAATATTCTATGTTCTTATATTTTAGATATACCTACAGTAAACAACATGTTACTTCATTTTTGTGCTTTCTTTAAAAAGAAATATTTATTTGATAGAGAGAAACACAGCTAGAGAGGGAACACGAGCAGGGGGAGTGAGAGGGAGAAGCAGGCTTCCCACTGAGCAGGGAGCCTGATGCGGGGCTCAATACTGAGACTCCAAGATCATGACCTGAGCCAAAGACAGATGCTTAATGACTGAGCCACCCAGGTGCCCCTATTTTGTGAGCTTTAAAAAAAAAAAAATAGCCTAACAATCTTTGTCTGATGATTGGGGAGTTTCACCTCCTTGTATTAAATGTGATTACTGATATATATGGATTAATTCTAGTTATCTTATGTACTCATTCTTCTCATTATGTTTTTTTTCTTTTTTTGACCATTTTTTTACACTCTCATATTCTTTGAAATATTTCCTCTTTTTCCTTACTCTTAATTTTCCTGTTGCTGAGTGGTGAAATGCTGATCAACAGTGGATTTACAGGGTTTTGTTTCACTTTTGCCTTTGCTTTTGCTTTGTTTTATTTTTAAAAAAATTAAATGAGACTCTCAAGTTTTAAGCTCTTGGGTTGTATTTGGTGTCCCATACTCTCAGTAAGGTATGTCTGGTGAAATTTTTTAAAATGTAATTTTCTTTTGATTGCGTTGACTGAATTTGAGTATTTTTCACTGAGTTTGGCAAATTTTAAGCTATTGTCTCTCATTATTTCCTTATTCTAATTGGGAGTATGTCGGAAGTACCTCTTTTTTTCCCTATATCTCATGCTTGCTTCTCGCCCCCTGCCATTTCCACCCACTACATGTGATGACCACCTCAGCATATGTGCAGTTCAGAAGCTACATGGCCATCTCCAGCACCGCCTGCCTCCTTACTGCACTCTCAATAATCATTATGTATGCTTCCAATTCATTAAAGACACCTTCTACTGTTTAAATACTCTCTTTAATATTTTTTCTATTATTATTATTTTTTAATTTCTGGGTGATGTCTTCCACAGATTTTTGGATGTTTTTGTTTATTTTTACACCTCTGATTTCTTACACATATTTTAATACCCATCTTTTGCTTTTTTAATACATAGCATATTTACTTTATAATCAGATTTGATAATTCCTATATATGAATCTTTGCTTATCTCATCCTACTCTTGGTCCTGTTTTCTGTTATCATGGTGCCACATTTTCTCTGCATTTGATCATTGTGGACTGTGAGCTCTTATTCTTTTCCCTTTGGGAATCAGGCCTTGTTTGATGGTGATTTTCATTAGTAATAGCTCAAGGCATGGTTTGATAGGATTCCCCATAGCATAACATTTACCATTCTCTTGGAAAGCTTTCTCAGAACAGATTGTAAAAATATTAGCTGCAAAACTTCATGAGATCCAGTCTGTGCTTGTAATTTCTCAAAGGATACTGTTTTTCTCTTTCCACAGAGCCAAATTCAAGTCAGGTAATTTTCTTAATTTCACCTTCTCAGTAGATTTATTTCTGGTCTATCCATTCACTAAGAGTAGAAACAGTTTTATGTAGACTTCTACTAGACTGTCACCTAGGATGAAAACTCTAGGTTTTCCTCCAGTCCAGGTGGTGGTTAAAATGGAAACGGAAGTCACCAGGGTTTGGGACCTGCTCTAAAGCAAAGTCAGTTTGACTGCTTTCTTACCTCTCAGGATTAGGAATTTCACTTTGCTTTTAGTTTCTGAGGATCCCTTGAGTATTGCCAACTCAGCTATGCACATATAATTATATCTAGCATTTTGAGTTTTTTGGATGTAAGATTAGTAGTGCAAGAAATCTAGATTCACAAAATGCCAGAAATAGAAATACCCTTATAGCTTATACTGGTTATATCAAACTTTGTATCATTATAAATTCTTCATAGCACCATCTTTTTTTCTCTCTCTCTGCACCAGTATACACAGTCATTTTTAATAATCTATTCCAGAGGAGAATATAGGTATTAGAAGTCTGCATAGACTTTCAGTTCTTATAACAAGAATACAAGGACCACTGAGTGCATTAATGACAAATATTTGAAATTTATACTTAAGGAGGCAGAAAAGAAACCAAGAGTCACTAAACTTATAATTGCTATCTTGATATGCTTTCTTTTCATTTGTTAGCTTTAATTGACTAAAACAGCACTAATCTCCCCGTCTTTGGTTATCCTAATCATCTTTAACTGCGTGAAAATAACATCCATAGCAATGGGCTACTAAAGATATCCAGCCAGTCATTTTGTGTATCTTGTCAATGGAACAAATTTGTCACATTACAACTTGTCCAATGATTGACAAAAAATATCAATACAGATAGATATTCATATTTTCTGATACACTGGTGGGAATAAAATGGAATGGCAGACCTGTAATTTTTTATTTCCTGGTTGGAAAAGCAAATAAACAAAGAGCAAAAAATGTTAAGTTAGCCAAAGAAGAAATCATTTATTTTGTGTAAGTTTTAGTTGTCTGTCTGGGCTTAATATGGATTAGCTATTGACAACCACAAACTGATAGCACTTACATTAACTTTTCAAACATTCAACTCGGCCTAAGTAAACCTCCTAGACAAACCTAATCATTTTAATCATTACTATAGAGGAGTATATTTTGAAGCCTGTATTTTGGTAAGTGCCTAGGAATTGAGAAATGCCATTCTCTAATGTGAGGGATATGTGTGCTCTTCATCTTGCCCTTCACTCTTTCCAATCTGTTCTCTGCCTCAGGAGCTTGCACTTTTTGCACCAGATCAGTGAACCCCCTTACCTTCTGCATTTTAGGTGAATTCCATCAGTGGGAGCCCCAGGAGAAAAGTATAGGGGAAAAGAATACGAGATCAAGGTGTTTATTTCCCTAGATCACTCCCTGTAGGGTGGCCTTTGGTTGGAAGCATTCCTCCATGCAAAGTGGTCTTCTCCCCAGGCCCTGCTTCCTGGTTCCGTTAGCTGTTCAGTACCCCTGTATGGAAGGAATGATACTAGTCCACACACTATTCCATGTGTTTTTTCTCTACCCCAGCCACACTGTGAATTAACCTCTTGTTAAACTGTCCCTTTTGTGGTCTGTGCATAAGGATATACAGTTAGAACTACACAGATACCCAAGGACATAGAGAAGTAATAATATAAAAATTTTTCTCTTCTTTTCTTTTTTTTTCCTTTTTTTTTTTTTTAGGTTAAAGATGTATGCCCTTGATATATTGTTAAATATGGAGAGGCAAGGGAAAAAGGAATCAGAAGAAACTTTGAGATTAAAGTCTCAGAGAATTTTTGTTTGAGAGTTCATTTTATAACATGAGAAAAAGTATGTAGAGAAACACGCACGTACACATGTGCACATGCACAGGCCCACACACACACACATTCTAAAGAGAAAGTGCAGAATACTTGAAGATACCATCACAAAAGGAAATATGAATCATGTAGTAGAAAAAAATACTCTACAATTATAATTTCCAGTATGATTAACTTTTTCATGAGACAGAAAGAACATAGGAGGAAGGATGATCAAAAGCCAAGATTCTAGAGCCAGAGAACCTTGGTTCAAATGCACTCTCTGCTACAAAGTAGCTGTGATTATAGCCAAGTGAGTTACTGATCAGCTTCCTCATCAGTTAAATGGAAATGAGGGCAACACCGACTTATAATGAAGGGTTTTATAAGGCATTTAGAGCAGTATATAATACATAGTAAGTAAGCACTGTAATATATTTTATGAAATAATACTTTTATGTAATTATAATTATTATGTAAATATATGATAAGAAATGAAACAAGAGAGATCACTGGGGAAAAATCATATATGACCTTAATATAAAAGTGACTTCTAAAGAAAATGGAGAAGCTCTTTAAATGGTTTTATTAAGAAACAGTTATTATCAGATCTGAAAATGTTTGAAAAATCACTTATGACTGGGGTGGATGAATCTGAAGGGGAGAAGTTTGAAAATGTCCCCCATTTTGGAAATTATTTTGGAAAGAGTGTGGAGAGGAGGGACAGATTTTAAGTATGTTTAGAGAGTAGAGCATATGAGCTTGTAGTTGATAGCCATGAGAGGAGATAAAGAGAGTAGTGAATAGTCTAAGATGTCTCTAGGATGTTGGTGTGTATACCTAAGTAGACGGTGGCATGATACATTTATATAGAGGATATGAGACTGAGGGCAAACATAGCCTATCTGTGAAGTTATGACAGTGTATTGGGCCTCCAAACAATAAGACAAGTCTTCAACTGCATTAATTTATTCAAATTTATTGGGATGCCTGGGTGGCTCAGTCAGCTGTCTTTGGCTCTGGTCATGATCCCAGGATCCTGTGATCCAGTCCGAATCTGGTTTCCTGCTCAGTGGGGAGACTGCTTCTCCCTCTGCTTATGCTCATCTCTCTCTCTGTCAAATAAATAAATAAAAATCTTTAAAAAGGATATTTTAAAAAATGTGTTCAAATTTACAGAATTAAAATATAATTGTTTATTTTCAAGAGGTTGACCCTCTCATAGAAAATACTGCTTATTAAGTGTCTAAGATGGACAAATTATAAGTACAAAACGTTAAGCTCTAGATATTTAAGAAAAACATTAGTGAGTAAAAAGTTTGTTTTCATTGGTCCCTGTTATAAGCTACAGTAGATTTTTCCTTTTAAGGTGATTTTTCTTTTCCAGCACTCACAAATTTTCATGTTCTTTGTTCATAATAATGGCAAATAGGAAAGTTATAGTATCGAAATCACAATTTTTGACAAGTCAAGTTAAAAATGAAAAGAACAATTAATTTTAATAAGGCTTGTGAATATGGCATTACTTAAAAAAATCAAAGTTTCCAATGTTAATGTAAGAAAGAGAATTAATATTTAGCTTTGATTAATATCCCAACCTCTAGGTAGCAGCATTACAATAGATTTCCTTGTAGACCCTATTCAGATATTTTTTTTTGCCTTGAAGTGCTCTACTTTTTTCTTTTTTTTTTTTGTTATAGTTCTCCTTTCTTATTGCTCCAACTGACAGTTCTCCAAAACTTGTTTGCAATCAGATTGCTATATCAAACAATTCTTGACATAGATTCTAATTATGAGATGGTTATTTTTGTAAACTTGAATTAAAAGGGTCACAGAAGGTGAAGATGTATATATAATATATATAGTGATATAGATAATACATATAAAGTATATATAATTACCATATATAAAGTACATATACTGTATATATGCACACACACACTAGTATTAACTGCTATTTACCTAAAATATAAAAAAGTGGTGATTGATGTAAACACATGCAGTGCACTCCAGAATGTATATGTCATGATCCCGGAGACCGGGGATCGAGCCCTGCATCAGGCTTCCTGCTTGGCGAGAAGCCTGCTTTTCCCTCTCTCACTCCACCTGCTTATGTTCCCTCTCTCACTGTGTTTCTTTCTGTCAAATAAATAAATAAAACATTTAAAAAATAATGTATACGGTGATCTGAAAGATGTGTTAATTTTTCTTTAAAAAGATAATACATTTTTCAAGTAGCGACAGATATACTTCACTATTAAGTACATTTAATCTCATTAGAATATCTCCTGTTAGTGGGGTGCCTGGGTGGCTCAGTTGTTAAGCATCTACCTTCGGCTCAGGTCATGATCCCAGAGACCCAGGATGGAGCCCCACATCAGGCTCCCTGCTCGGCAAACCCCACATGGGGCTCCCTGCTCAGTGGGAAGCCTGCTTCTCCCTCTCTCATTCCCCCTGCTTGTGTTCCCTCACTAGCTATGTTTCTCTCTGCCAGATAAATAAATAAAATATATTTTTAAAAAAGAATATCTCATGTTAGAAACCAAGTAGCTGGTGAATCTACTGATCAGATGGCACATTATTTTGAGCTATAGCCAGTTCTCGAACTATAGCATATCCCAACTATTGAAGAAATGTTTAATAATTCTGTTCATATGATGCAAACAGACATATTATAAAAGTATTTCCTAAATGGAGTCATATTTTACAAATTAAAAATCCCATTACTGGAATAAATTTGGAACTATGACAGTCTTGCAGAAGGTTATCTGACAGCATCATGCTGTTTGGAAACAGTTCCTGAATAGTCTTTATATCATTCTATGACAAGCATAACACCAAAGTAAAGATATGAAAAAGGTATTAAAGAAGTTAATATCCTTCTTCATATAATATCTATGGGTTAATCTTCATATAATATTTATACCCTGCACCTCAATTCAAAAGAGAAAATCATGATTAAAACAACAACAAAAAAGAAGATGGCGTATACAGGGGCACCTGGGTGGCTCAGTCAGTTAAATATTCAACTCTTGATTTCCGCTCAGGTCTTGATCTCAATGCTGTGTGATTGAGCCCATGTTGGGCTCTGTATGGGCATAGAGCCTGCTTAAAATTCTTTCTCTCTCCCTCTGCCCTTCCCGCCCTCAGCCCTCACCCTCACTTGCAAGCATTCTCTCTCTCTAAAAACCAAAAGAGATACACACAGACACACACATGTTCATGCACACATATGTGTATGTATGTGTATGTGTGCTTGTGTGTATATCTATGTATTTATTTATAATTTTGATCAAGATAACAAAGTGAATAATATATAGAGAAATCCAAACAAAATACTTATAAATTAAAAGAAAAACTCTATTTGTGGACCTTAAATGAAACAAATAAACAGATTATAGAAGTAGAAACTAGAATAGGAAAAGGTCAGTGGTAGTTTAGGACTTGGCCCTGGCTCACTGTGTGAACCAAGGATTGACAAAACATGCCCACTACTCAATAGTTTTGCTCATAACAAGTGGCAGCTTTCTTAAAGATATATTGTACACAGCCCTACAAGGTGGATAACAGGGCACTGGCTTGAGGAGTAAATATGCAATATCCGTACAATACATTACAATTAAATTACCAGTATATTGATATTTTTCTCCATAAAATTTCACCGGAAGGACAGAGAGAAGGGAAGGATGAGAATAAAGTCATCAAACACAGAGAAGTAGAGTCACGGGAAGCAAAGGAAAAGAAAGAAAGGAAGAAAGAAAGAAGGAAGGAAGGACGGAAGGAAGGAAGGAAGGAAGGAAAGAAACTACTAGAAAAAATAAATTTGCAAACTACATTTTTAAACCCAGAAAAAGTTTTATACCAATTAAAACAAAATCAATACATTAAAGAATTTATTCCTGAGGAAATTACAATTATAATGCAATTAAAAGGGCACTTTATCAGTGTGTTTAAGTTTCTCAGATCTAAAGGAAATAACTACATCCATAACCAAGACAAGATGTATGGGGGAAAGAAAAAACTAATGCTATGAATATAAAACATATGAACATGAAAAATATTTAAATAAAAAAATCACTCATTGAAATAAAAAATACATCAATAAGTAAAATAAACTATAGAATGAATCAGTAAAAAAAGCTTCAACTGGACATTTTATAGACATTTTATAAGAAAGAATATAAGAAACGATGAAGAGACAATATTCAAATACATATTATCTGGAATGTCTCATAAATTTAAGAAAGATACAAGTCCGGGGCGCCTGGGTGGCTCAATTGGTTAAGCGACTGCCCTCGGCTCAGGTCATGATCCTGGAGACCCAGGATCTAGTCCCGGATCAGGCTCCCTGCTCAGCGGGAGGCCTGCTTCTCCCTCTCTCACTCCCCCTGCTTGTGTTCCCTCTCTGCCTGTGTTTCTCTCTGTCAAATAAATAAAATCTTAAAAAAAAAAAAAGAAAGATACAAGTCCTTAAACAGAAAAGACACATGAAAGAAAAGAAATATGAATAAAGATAAACAAAGAAGTAAAAAATAGAAAGTAAATAAGAAAATATTAATGGCAACTAGAGAGAAAATTTAGAATTTTTATGAACAATTACAATAAATTACCAAAGACTTTTAAAAAATATATTATTTATTTATGTGAAAAAGAAAGAGAGAGAGCATGAGTGGTAGGGAGGGGAAGAGGGAGAGGGAAAAGCAGACTCCTGGCTGAGCCTGAAATCATGAGCTAACCTGAAGGCAGCCGCTTAAAGGACTGAACCACCCACCCGCCCCTAAAGACTTGCTACATATAAAATTACTTTTGAAAATTAAAATACCACTTAAATTCTCAGGGAAAATAAAATATATATCTTCTAAGACTTAAATAAATATATAAAATATTTTTAGGCATACCAATACAAATGTGTATCTCTTCTGAAATTGTTGCTGAAAGTATATATCATCACAGCATGAGTGATCAAAGAGAGGATGGTTAGCAAATACTTAATAACATATGATTTGGGCACCTGGGTGGCTAAGTCGGTTAAGTGGTTGCCTTTGGCTCAGGTCATGATCCCAAGGGTCCTGGGATCGAGCCCCTCATCGGGCTCCCTGCTAAGCAAAGAGCCTGCCTCTCCCTCTCCCATTGCCCACTGCTCTGTCTACTTGTGCTATCTCTCTGTCAAATAAATAAATAAATAAATAAATAAATAAATAAATAAATAAATAAATAAAATCTTAAAAAAAATGACATATGTTTTTACATCTAATTTTAAATAGCAATGATCAATTTGCCGGTCAGTTAAGAAAGACAGGGGCACCTGGGTGGCTCAGATGTTGCGTGTCTGCCTTCTGCTCAGGTCATGATCCTGGAGACCTGGGTTGGAGACTTCCATCGGGCTCCCTGCTCAGCAGGGGGCCTGCTTCTCCCTCTCTCACTCCCTGTCCTTGTGTTCCCTCTCTGGCTGTGTTTCTCTCTGTCAAATGGATAAATGAAATCTTAAAAAAAAAAAAAAAAAAAAAAAAAACAAGACACATCTAAGATACCACAAAATAACAAATCAAATCCAAGAATACATTTCAGAGAAAATTAAGACATGCTAAGTTCCTTGTTCTGATCTTGGAGAGGATAGATACAGTAAACACTTCTGGTTGTAAAAATTATTAAAATCTTACTATATATTAATATATATATATATTTCAGTTAAAGATAAGGGGCAAATAATAACAAAGGAAGCATTGTAAGCAAAATACAGAGTGGCATTTAGAAATGGTTCAAATATTATATTACCACAGTAAGTTTTAATAAATTAATAATACCTATTAAAAACACACACTAAGATTTTTAAAAGCTACGACTGATCTATATCACTTTTAGAATTATTAGAAACATACTAATAGGTTTTTTAAAATGATAAATGAAGACAGTTGGTACAATAATACTGATATACTTCAAATGATTTTTAAGACATAAAAAAACTGTGAAGGACAAACAGGAATGATTGTTATTGAAAGAGCTAAAATAAAAGCCTCCAAAACATTTTTTTAAATAAACTTATGTGCACCCAACCTGAGAATATCAAAAGAATATAAGCAGAAACTGATGGAAATTAACAAGAACAAAAAAAAATTAAGGATATAGAATATGAAAAACACACTCGATAAAAAAAAGCTTGAAGTATTAGAGATAAAAATGAAACACACACACAAACACAAACAAGCCACAAGCAGAACCTATACTCTCTTTTATTACCTTTCTTTGATGTTCCTTAGTGTCCATTCTACTGTATTCTCTTGGATGAGACAAATATAAAGTTCAGTCACTGTTCAGATGGAGGGAGCATAGACACCTCTCGATGGAGGCAAACCAATGTCACAGAAGAGCTTCTTACCAAAAACTTTATGAAATAGAATACATATTGGCATGACCATTGTATGGTTTTCAGTAAGTTTGACATTTGAGATTTATATTCCTTAAACATCAGTCTGAGTCCTCAGCTCATCTTGACTTACTTCACAGAGGTGCGTAGTGTGTGTGTGTGTGTGTGTGTGTGTGTGTGTGAGAGAGAGAGAGAGAGAGAGAGAGAGACAGACAGAGAGAGAGAGAGAGAGTTTGTGTTTATACATGGTGCTTTGAGCATAACTTGCTTGATTTTTCTAGAACCATCCCAGTATACCTTGGGCAAGAAGTATTAATATTAACTACATTAGCAAGGATCATAAAATATCATAATTAGAAATTTCCAATGTGAATTTAAATTTCTAGCTCTCTCTTTGGAATTTTTACTTAGATCATATTGTTGCCTTGGCTCATCTTATCTTTAACATAATACTGTTTAGAGGAAAATGAAAAAGCCAAGATAGGAGCTTAAAAAAAAGTGTGAATATCCAGTCTGAACAAAAAGAAAAAGAAAAAGTACAATTTGAGCAATAACTTGTACAGAAATTTACAGGTTTATACTGTAACATATTTTAGTGCCTTATTTTTTTCTTTACAGAAATTGGCTTGTAAGTATCGACTACAGCTTCATTTAAAAACTTGGTCACAACATTAATATCTCCACAAGAAGACTCTTAGATCCTCATATTGATTTTTATCTTGCCATGTAGCTCACCATTGTATATATGTTCCATTTGTTTCAAAGTTATATTAATTACCCTATTTATCATGTCAAAATGTTGCTCTTATGAAGTGCTCTGGTGACCTAAGAGTCCATATAGTTTTTCTAGCCAACTAATGACAGTGTAATATGTTGTTGTAATTTTTCAGTAAGTCAAGTTTATACAGATAATATAAGTTATCTGTATACTTTGCAAACTTTATGTAATTTTGCAAAATTTTCATCATTTGGAGACATATAGAACCCTGCAAACAGTACACTTTTCTTTGCAGAGTTCTATATGTCTCCAAATGATGAAAATTTTGCAAAATTACATAAAGTTTGCAAATAGATGGGGAATAATACTCAAAATTTTTATTTAGTGTATGTCTCATGCTCATTTTCCTGAAAGTACAAAAATGTCTACATTCATTTAAACAATTTAGATCATATAACATATATTAACAATAGTAGAAATGTCATATAATAAATACAGAAAATTATATGAATTGTGGCCATCTAATTGGATCTAAAGTGTTAGTATCTTTTTCAAAACCATCAGGCTAGCAATATTTTTACTGTGCCTTATCAAACTAATGCTCCAAAGGAGATCTCCAGGCAAGAAGCATCAGTATCACTTGAGACATTATTACAAATGTAAATTATCAGGATCCACCCCAGACTAACTGATTTGGAAACTCTGGAAGTAAGACTTAACAATGTGTATTTTTACAAATCTTCCAGGTAACTCTAGTGCATGCTAAAACTTGAGAACCCAAGTTTTATCTATTTGATGGATTTAACATTAGTATGTATTAAACCCTAGTCTTAGCCAGAAAGCTCAGAGAGATCTCAGAAATGCATATGAGAAGGCCTTAGGCTCCAGCTTGAACAAACTACACAGTGTTTGCTACTTGAACAAACTACACAAGTGTATGCACATTTCAGGGTAGTAGTGTCAAAAAATTATTTCCTACAAGTAATTTATTTTTCCTAGGAAATGTTTTTCAGTCACAATCACTACAATTATATCAATGATTAAATATATTGTGATTATTTTCTCAAATAACCTTGACAGATAGTTCTTTTGAAATCCAGGTTCTTTTTAACCTTGAGTGTCTTCTGAAACACAACTGCCCAAATGAGCTAGGGAAGTAGCGACATAGCATGCTGGTAGACCCTCATAAATGCAGATGTTCTTTTTGTTGACAGAGATTTTTATTATGTCTTTGCTTCCATATTTTCTCACTGCCTTGAGATGTACCTTTGTTTTACCTATTTACAGTTTTCTGTGCTATCCTCTTGCTTTGTATGTATGAAAATTACAGTACAAAACACGTTTATTTAGTCCAGTTACAAAGAAACCCTTGGGATATCCACTACAGGCCAGATAAATGCATATGGAACACTGAGTTTGAACCTCTCCAAAGGAACAGGAAACTTTTCTTGTCATTAGTCTACCTCTAAAGCTTACTATTTTAAGTTGAAATTATAAAGACCTGATTACTACATTTTATGGCATTAAATTAGTCTTTAACATTTATGATAATTTCTCTTTCCTTTTCCTTAATCTCCTAATTGTTTAACAATCATCTGCTATTACATGTTGGCCTATGGATGGTAGAAATGGATACAGTAAACCCATAATGTCTGATTACTTAGTCCTTTTTGACTCGCTGATTTAGCCTCTACTTTCCTCTTATTTATTGAGCTTTGTTAAAATTCATTTATAACTTCCAAAGAGTCCATTTCCTTTACTGCAGCTATAATACGAAAGTAAATTAGATGAATATGATACATAGCATCTGTACATGGCTAGAATAAAGTAAAAGACTTCTGGAGGTTTATTCTCTACAATACAAAGTTCATTATCCTTATTTCAAAGATATTTGTATTAGACCCTAAGAATTTCTGTCTCATGACTCCTGTGATTTCAAACAAGGTGAGGCAATAAACTGGCTTGTTTACATTTTAATCTGTAAGTTACCTTGCAGTAATAGGGTTTTCTTTTAGGATATTAAAATGAGTTGAGAAGCACGCCTGCAGAGACCACACTGTGCACAGAATGAGCCAAATCATCCTATTCCATTCAATTAGATATGGTAAGAAAGATAAATATAACAAATGAGCCCATGGAATATGCAGACAGCTTCAAGGAAAAAAAATAGGAATGAGAAAACTGCTAAATGGTAAGTATGCACTGGTACTTTGGCAAAACAGTTAAGTGATTTTTCCTCCAGACATTAATAAAGTTATAATAAAGTTATTATCTAAAGAGTTATATTAAATAGAGCATCAAGCTGTCAGCTTACTACAAATGACATGAATATCTCTTTCCCTGCTAGGTGTTTAAAAAGCACTTTCATATCCTGAAGTGCCATTTTGCTTAATGATTTATATTTTATGCATCTCCTTTTGACCCACTCATGCTTAACTTGTATCAACTTTAGTAGAAATAAAGCAGCATATATTTTTAGTGTAAAACAAATATAAAATAATAGAATGATAATGTGCCATGCAGAATTTTTCTGAATGCTTGTTTGAAAGCTTATGGCGATTGGAACAAGATAAGGATACTCCTTCTCCTAACTTCTACTCAACATAGAACCAAAAGTCATAGCCAGAACAATTAGGCCAGGAAAAAAAAAAAAGGCATCCAAATTAGAATGAAAGAAGTAAAATTATTTGTGGATGATATGATTGTATACATAGAAAATCCTAGAATTTACACAGAAAACTGTTAGATCTAATAAATAAATCTGGTAAAATTTCAGGATGTAAAATCAACATACAAAAATCAGCTGTAGTTTTACACACTAACAATGAACTATCTAAAAGGGACCAAGGGCAATATTTTCAGAAATAGAAAAGAAAATCCTAAAATTTTATGGAACAGGAAGAGGTTCTGCAAAGCCAAAGCAATCTTCAGAAAGATGAGCAAAAGTGAAGGCATCACATTTCTTGATTTCAAACTATATTACAAAGCTATAGTAATCAAAACAGTATGGTACTGGCATTAAAAACAGACACATAGATCAATGGAAGAAAACAAATAACCCAGAAACAAACATGCACACATGATCAATTAATTTACAACAAAGAACCCAAGAATATGCAATGAGTAAAGGATTGTTTCTTCAATCAGTGGTGTTGAGAAAACTAGACAGTCAAATGCAAAAGAATGAAACTTGGCCCATATCTTATACTGTACTCAAAAATCAAAATGGTTTAAACACTTAAAAGTAAGTCCTGAAAGCATGAAGATCATAGAAGAAAGTATAGGGGAGGAAACTCCTCAACATTGGTCTTGGTAATGATTTTTTTGGATAAGCCGCCAAAAACACAGGCAACAAAAACTAAAATAAACAAGTTGGGCTATATCTAACTGAAGAGCTCCTGCATAGGAAAGAAACAATCAATATATTGAAAAAATAAGCTACAGAATTGAAGAAAATATTTTCAAACTATATATTGGATAAGGGGTTAATATTCAAAATATGTAAAAACTCATACAACTGAACAGCAAAAAAAAAAAAAAAAAAAAAAAATTGTTTAATTTAAAAAATTGGGTAAAGGACCTGAATTGATATTTTTAAAGGAAGACATATAAATGGCCAACAGATTCATGAAAAGGTGCTCAATTTCACTAATTATTATAGAAATACAAATCAAAGCCACAATGAAATACTACCTCTTACATACATATGTATGTTAATTAATCCGCAATAAACTTATAAAAATTAAAAATATGGTGACCATGTTATACAAAGACTAGTTGATGACCCTTGATCAATCATTAATCATTCTACACTATTGTTCTATGATGTCTGATCATTCTAGCATCTCCCTGAAAATTCTGTTTTCTTCTCTTGATCTATGACTGTGGTCGTACCCAATCATTTTAAAATAGTAGGAAGTCAGTGCAGGGCTTTTGTTGTTAATTGTGATAATATGCCTAACACATTATATGTGCTCATAGGTATTGACTTGATCACTGTAAAACCACATTATGACATATTTCTAGGTAATGTTCCTTGAGCTTTTCACACATTTCTTATGAAAATAAGTGATTTTTATAGTTTCAATTCTTATTTTTGTGTAAATAGTTCCAAAGTTCGGGGTGCCTGGGTGGCTCAGTTGGTTAAGTGACTGCCTTCGGCTCAGGTCATGATTCTGGAGACCGGGGATCAAGTCCCACATCGGGCTCCCTGCTTGGCGGGAAGCCTGCTTCTCCCTCTCTCACTCTCCCTGCTTGTGTTCCCTCTCTCTCTCTGTGTTTCTCTCTGTCAAATAAATAAAATCTTAAAAAAAAATAGTTCCAAAGTTCATTTCACACATCATAGCTTCCAACCTTTTCTCCAATACCATATTTCTAGCTTTCTTTATTTACAATTGGTTGCAACCAAACTTTAATGTATTAAAAAATGAATTCCCCTTTGGAGTGCTTGGGTGGCTCAGTCAGTTAAGCAACCAACTCTTGATTTCAGCTCAGGTCACAGTCTTAGGCTTGTGACATTGAGCGCATCCTGGAGCCCCAAGTCCAGTCCTGCAATGAGCTCCACTCTCAGCAGGGAGTCTGCCAAGATTCTCTTTCTCCCTCTCTCACTGCTCCTCCCCTTGCTTGTGCATGCTCTCTCTGTGTCTCTCAAATGAATAAATAAATGAATAAATAAATAATAAAATCTTTAAAAAATAAATGAATTTGCCTTTAAACATGCACCTATTTATAATTTTTCTTTATTATTTATAGAATTTGTAGTCTATTTAGAACTGCAACTTCAAATTAGTCGGACTATAACTTAATTATTTTTCTTTCTTTTCCATCATAGGTTCTCAGTTTTTTCAAAGCGCCTTCATATTTAATTCTTTTTCTACTTAGATAATTTAGAAATCACAACACATAGCCTTATGCTTAAACATTATGCACTTTGATTTCTTACATCTCTTAACATTTATATGTACTGCAGTCAGCAACACCATTGCTTGGGTAATTCCTCTAAAATACTTACAATTTTTTTTTACTCTTTTTCTATCTATCTAGTATTATTTGGGTCCATACAAATCATCCGTGGTCTCTTGAAGTCTTTTGTTGTTGTTAAAGCCTAAATGTTTCATCACCACTTCCAACTGATCTACCAAACTATGCTTATCTTTCCCTTCTCTCACACAAAAAATCTTCAATTCCAGTCTGGTCATTCTCCAGATAAAAACACCATCTTTGATAATTTGTGCACTTGTGTGTGATATCCCCATATTTTCCTTACTAGAAGCCTGTTTTCTGTCTATTCCCTCCTTATCTCTAGCCAATAAAACATATCCAATAAAGTATAAGACAAATCACGAATAAGAGCCACATATGTAACTTTACATTTTAGAATAGCTACATTAAACAATTAAAATTCAACAGATAAACTTTATTTTGATGTTATATTTGATTTTACCTAATATATCAAAAATATATCTAGCTACATTTCAAGTTTTCCAATAAACAAAAGGGGCAGGTAGCTATTGTGTTGGGCAGAGCAGCTCTAGAAAATGCAGTCAAATGCTCTACCACTGAGCTATACCCCCACCACAAGCAGCTGTAGAATATGGAATTCTCCTCAATACCTTTCCTGACTAATTCTATTCCAGCATTATTACTCGCTCCTTCTTCTTTCTCACAATGTTAAAATTAAATACTTCAACAATAGTGGAAAACATGAGTTCCAAAGCAATGTGCTAAAACTAACGTTCTTGAATCCCATTCCACTATTTCTGATGGACTTGATGTTTAAATATTATGAGTCCTCAGTTTTGTTCTCTGAAATACATGTAGATAATTTAAAAGTTAATACTACCTCAAGCTTTATAACCAAACTCAGCAATCCACTCTGAATTCTTTTCACTCGTGGATCATACTCACAGGAGTCAACCACTCTCAGTTCATTTAAATGTTTCTTCTTGTTCTTGCCTCCACATTTAAAAATATATTATCTACTAACTTTTATGTTTTCATTTTCTTTATTATCTATTAATTTCCTAATATAGACAATGAAGGATTTGTTTTCTTAAAACTACTGCCTTCTCATCCATGCGTTTTTTTTTTTTTTTTTTTTTAATTTTATTTATTTGACAGAGAGAAACACAGCCAGAGAGGGAACACAAGCAGCAGGAGTGAGAGAGGGAGAAGCAGGCTTTCCACTGATCAGGCAGCCCGATGTGGGGCTCAATCCCAGGACTCCGGGTCATGACTTGAGCTGAAGACAGTTGCTTAATCAACTGAGCCACCCAGGTGCCCCCCTTCCTTACTTTCAAATGTTCTCTCTCCTCTTTCTCTCCAATTTCCCAGCACATTTATACAACAATTTCTAGTTTAATCAATACATAACTTGGACCATGTAAATGTTATTTGCACTAAGAAAATCTAGTATATTTACATTCTATTTCTTGAACATCTCATAGTTTTCTCTTGAAAAAATAATCATGACATTTATTTGTGTTCATTTTGTCCTTATTATCTGTGAATATTTTTTTTTCTCCAGCTTTCCAGTTTGACTTGGAGACTCGTAGCCCCCACTCAATGTGGCAAAACACATCAGATAATATAACTTTTGTTTTGTTAGAGGTATTTTTCCTCCTTGATCATTCTCCCCCACAGCTCCAGTCTGGATTGGATGTTTTTCTTTCTTTCTTTTTTAAAGATTTTATTTATTTGACAGAGGGAAACACAGCCAGAGAGGGAACACAAGCAGGGGTAGTGAGAGAGGGAGAAGCAGGCCTCTGCCGAGCAGGGAGCCCGATGTGGGGATTTTGAAAACATCCAAGCCATGGGGCTCAATCCCGGGTCTCCGGGATCATGACCTGAGCTGAAGGCAGTCGCTCAACCAACTGAGCCACCCAGGCGCCCCATGGCTTGGAGGTTTTCAAAATCAGTTTCAAAACCAGAAAAAAATATATTTTTCTCCTTTTAAGGGTTTTTTTTTTTTTTTTTAATATTATGTTAGTCACCATATAGTACATCATTGGCTTTGGAAGTAGTGTTCATGATTCATTGTTTGTATATAACATCCAGTGCTTCATCCAATCCATGGCCTCCTTAATACCCATCACCATGCTCAACCATTCCCCCTGCCCCACCCTCTTCTAAAAACCTCATTTTCTTTCCCGGAGTCTACAGTCACTCATGGTTTTTCTCCCACCCCGATTCCCTCTCTTCATTTTTCCCTTCCTTCTCCTAATGTCCTCCATGCTATTCCTTATGTTCCACAAATAAGTGAAACCATGTCCCTTAAAGCTCTCTCTTTTGTGTTGTATCTCAGATAGATTGATTTCTGGTTGAGCATTTCTGATCTTGTTTAGGAAAGAATATATTCACAAAAGTATTCTGAACATGTGTGTTTTCGTGATATATTAGGTTTCAGAACTTGCATGCTGAAATATTTCATTTTCAGAAATGAGGCATTGTAAAAATGCATTTAGATATATACCAAAAATAGTGAGCGGATCCTGTCCTTAATCCAGCTCTATTCTCAAAATACAGCACATTTCAGTTCTTATCTTCTGGGAGAACGGGTCTAAATGGAGGGAAGGTGAAATTAGGTGTGTGAAAATGGCAGCTAATTTTTTCACAGAGAGAAGGGAGACAGATGAGGTTCCCCTTGTCCTTATTTTTCCTGGCCTATTTGGGAATGAATGAAACTAGCACCAAATAAAGTTGTATTTACTGGAATTCCTCCTGAGTCCTGAGATTCTAAGTAGTCTGTGGACACAGAACCAACACTTTTGACCTTACTAACCAAAGCAAACAAGCACCATCTTGTGAATCTAATGGGCGTGGAGACATTTAGAGCCTGTGGTGAGAACCCAGTACTTTTCAACAGGGAGATGTAAAGGTTTAACCCTATTCTAACAACTTCAGTGATAAATTTACTAGGTTTAAATTTTTGAACCTTGTTTATTGTTATGGTAAAGATACTATATTATCTTCACAACTGAATATTTTAGGGAGTTGATTAAAATTTTGGCAATGATTTTCCCTCTGAAGTTTAAAACATTCATCTGTTGTTTCCTAACTTCTAGAATTGCTGTTGAAATATCTGGTGATATTTCAGAATGAAGATTCAAACTTAATTCTCTTATCCTCAGTAAAGATTCACCCTTACATCATTCCGACTGGATGTTGATGAGTCTGGAAATCTCAACATTCAGCTTTGTAGAAAGTAAAACTCCATTCTTCTGCTTCGGTGGGAGACAGAGGGTTTTCTGCCTTCCTGGTTTGGGAAGAGATGTGAAAGTTTAAATATTTCCTGTACCTTATTTTCAATCATTTCTTTTGTTTCATTCCAACCTCCTGCAGTCCTCACAATCCAAGTATTAGGTGATTCTGATTCATGAAGCTTTCAAAGTCTGGCTGATCTTGATTGGCCCCCTTCACATTCTTGCACTGATAGATTTCAGCATCCCTTACTTTGATAATGTTAACACTTATCAAACCATACTTCATCTTCAAAATTGTGTTGGTTTTTCTTGTCTTCAGTGGTTTCTTCCCATACTTTGTTCACTTTGCTTTTATTTAATCATACAATTTCCTACCATTATTGTGACTTCATTTGAACTTTTAGAGAAAACAGTGAAGTCTCAGCTTTCTTAAGATGACAGCTGCTTCAGAATTTGCAGACTAAATGAGGCGCTTATTTGAAGCTCCTAATTCTGTTTTGTCACTTAGTTAACAATTTGTCTTTATGTTTTAACATATGAAATTAGACGGAAATTACCGCTTCTCAAATCAGACTACAACCTCTGCTTATTTTGTCTGTACCTTAAAGAGCTGAGCATACGTAGAATGTAATCAATAGTTACTAAAGATGTTTGTATCAAAAGTTCAAAATGATCCATGATAATTTCATGAGACTGTGGCTTCTTTTCACACAGATATATAAAAAAGTCCTTTGTCCCTATAGGAAAGTGCAAGGTCTTTGTACTCAGGTACAAAAATATCATAAATGATTACTTTAGCCAACATTAAAATAATAATTGATATGATTTTTATTTTTACATGAAGATATAATCATATCTTAATCAACATAATATGAATGCAGTATATAAAAGGAAAAAATGAGCATTGCCCTTTTAATTTAAAAAAACCTTTCAACTACTTGTTATAATGTATGTTCCATAAAGACAAGACTTTTCGTATGTTTTGTGTGTGTATTTCTGTGTGTGTGCATGTACGTTTGTGTATATAAATATATGTGTATGGATGTGTGTGTATATATGGATGTGTGTGTATATATATGGATATATATAATATATAAATCAATAAATATTCATTAAGTTTACTTAATTCTGATGTGGTACTTTTCAAATAATTTTGGCAGCAGCATTTTTTCTGTTCCGTTTTAATCATTTATAGCCGCACCTAAAACAGAACTTTGCACATTGTACTCATAATTAGTGATGAAACATTCATTAAGTGAATAAAGATATATTGAGACAAGGCTAACATTCTGGCTACTATATCTTCATTCAGTGATAAATTTACATACTTACAATAGTGGTGAATTATAAGGAGAGAATAGAGGGAGAGAGGGAAGTAGGACAGAGACAGTAGGAGGAGAGGAAGAAAACAGGCAAAGTATGTTAACTGTGTTTTGGTACCTCTTTTTCTAAGTGTAACCCCATAGTTTCGAGTGTTGGAAGTTAAAATATGCAGGCCTTCAACAACTAATAAAAATGGACAGTACAAATTAACAAAAGAGCAATTGCTAAATTGGATAGATCACAATGATGCACATATAATATGAATAAAAATTTCTAAAACTCCCCAGGAATTATGTGATATAAAATGTCAATTGGAATAAAATTTCTAGTGATAACATCCCTACGGTGTTCACGAAGTCCATTGTTATAGTCAACTTAGGGGAATGAGCTTTTGAAGACTAACTTAAATGACGTGAGATTGGCTATAGTGATAAAAAACACAGTCATGTTTTTCAATGCTTCTGGTCATCTAAAAAACAACAAAAACCCTTTTTTTCATGATTTTTTAAATGGAAATGGCAATATTTTAAACATTAATTTTAAATATGCATATGTGACATCAAGTATTATGCCTTAATTGTTTGCTTTTAAATTTTAAATTACTCAAAATTGCCATTATCAACCTGGACAAAAATCTACCTGGTGGGGTCTACTCATTGGGAAAGTGGGAGTTGTCTTATATTTGAAGAATGTTTAAGCATTTAAGGTAATCCAACTTTATTTTTTTTTTAATTTTAAGATTTTATTTATTTATTTGTCAGAGAGAAACACAGCCAGAGAGGTAACACAGCAGGGGTAGTGAGAGAGGGAGAAGCAGGCTTCCCGCTGAGCAGGAAGCCAGATGTGGGGCTCCATCCCAGGACTCTGGGATCATGACCTGAGCCTAAGTCAGATGCTTAATGACTGAGACACCCAGGCGCCCCTAATAAATCAACTTTAGAACACCCTCAATTCCTCTGTGTTTTATGTAACGTTTATTTTTATTAGTGGGAGTGATATCTACTAAGATAAATATCATTTAGAAAACTGTGATAATGAAAGAGTGATAATCCTCATTCATGCTTTTTATTCACCATTTTGTTCTTTCTAGGATAAAGTATTCAATCTTTAAAAATGATTATACATATTTACTCCTCACTAGAGTATTCTGTCATTGCATATTTCTAACAATGGTGGGAAGCAATTTCTTAATGTATCAGAACACTTCTGATCTTGTTACTGCATCTGCAGGCTCATATTAATTTCTTTTTGCTGTTTAAACTTGAGATTCTGAAAATTGTCATACTTAAAAAAAAAAGATAAAGACATGAAAGCTCTCATACCTTTATCTTCTATATCTAGTCATTGTAAATGCTACAGCTTTTTTGTCACAGATTTGTCTGAATATGTATAACACTCACAAAATCGTTGACATTTATTTGTGTCAATTATGTTTTCAATCTGATAGCTTTTGTCAATGAGTAAAAAAAGTTATAAAAGGTAAATCTCTGATGTTTTTATTGTTTTGTTTATTTTTTGTAGTTTCAAGTTTTTTTATGTAAATTCCAGTTAGTTAACACACTGTGAAATGTTAGTTTCAGGTATAGAATTTAGTGATTCATCCTTTACCTACAACATCTTGTATTCATCACAACTGATGAAAAATAAATTTAAGACCATGTGAGAAAATGTTGTTTTCAGTCTGGCTTCAGTCACAGGGCCTGGACAATCTGATGAAGAAATTTTTTTTATAGTTTTTAGTAACTATTACATTTAAAAAATAATAGTTCTATTCAAGAAAACATAAACAACTCTAGTTTCTTCTTAACAATGAGTCATGCTTACATTCTTATTTTTATTTTCTGAGGCATGGAATTAAAGGTGTTACTTCACAAAACCTTATGGAAGGAAATTTGTCAGTGAGATTTCTTTCTTTCTTCTTTTTTAAGATTTTATTTATTTATTTGACAGAGAGAGAGAGCATAAGTAGGCAGAGTGGCAGGCACAGGGAGAGGGAGAAGCAAGTCTCCCACAAAGCAGGGAGCCTGATGTAGGTGCCCGATCTCAGAACCCTGGGATTATACCCCGGCTGAAGGCAGATGCTTAACCAACTGAGCCACCCAGGTGCCCCATATCAGTGAGATTTCTTATCATCTAAATATTTGAAGTCACTTCACTCCATTTTAAAACAGTAGGTGCGATCTTCATATCTACACAATTGGTCAGAATCTGTATTGTTTCTAGTTTGCCTCCACTTCTTGATCAATCATTAAATAACTAGTGACAGGGCTTTTTCTTGCTATCAGTCCATTCATTGAATTTTATTACTGTGCATAGCACTAACTTGGTGCTCAATAAATACTTAGTAAATGACTCAGCAGATAAATGAAGGTGAAATTTATCAAGTTATGTACATCAGAGTTTTGTGTATCATCTTTGTTCATATATAAATAAAATTATAGTCCTTTTTTTAAAAAGATTTTTTAAATTTATTTGACAGAGAGAAACACAGCTAGAGAGGGAACACAAGCAGGGAGAGTGAGAAAGAGAGAAGCAGGCTTCCCGCCGGGCAGGGAGCCCAATGCGGGGCCTGATCTGGGCTCTTCAAGATCATGACCTGAGCCGAAGGCAATTGCTTAACCAACTGAGCCACTCAGGTGCCCCTAAAATTATGGTCCTTATCCACTGTGTTTACCCTGATCAGGTTTTCTTCACTAAGTGGTTAATAAGGAGGACATAAAATGATCTAAATATTTTAAGTTACATGCTGACAATGTGTTTCTTTTTTATATGGGTCACCACAATGAAAAAGCAAACAAATAATATGAAACTGTATATTTCATTTTGCAATATGAAAATATCAGTAAAATTACATGATGATATTGTATATAAATAAATGGAATAATTTTAGGCTAAATTCAATATGTATCCAAACAGTGTCTTAACTAGACCAAGAATAGCTTACAAGTGCTATAGAATATACCTAATTTTATATATCACTTGTAACACCATGATGTTTACTATTTAAAGCCCACTAAACAAAAGATGAATTAGTTTACAGCTTTTCTTTTCTATATTTTTAACTAGGGACTATAAATGCTACTCTTCATGTATGGGAGGATTTTGATATGTAATATTAATTGCTATGTTACTTTTCCTACAAAATATTTTGACTGAAGTATAATTAACATACAGTGTTTTGTTAGTTCAGGTGTATAATATAATGGATATATCACCCAGCATTATTTCTTTGTTTCTCAGTGCTTGGTTCAAGCAGAGGGCAGGGGTTAAAATCTAATAAATGTCACTCTGATTAATTTATAAGACTGGGGGGGCGCCTGGATGGCTCAATTGCTTAAGTGACTGCTTTCGGCTCAGGTCATGATCCCGGAGACCCAGGATCGAGCCCCACATCAGGCTCCCTGCTCGGCGGGAAGCCTGCTTCTCCCTCTCTCACTCCCCCTGCCTGTGTTCCCTCTCTGGCTGTGTTTCTCTCTGTCAAATAAATAAAATCTTTAAAAAGAATTTTATAAGACTGGGATCTGAAGAAAAAAATATTAAAACTTTGTCTTTCTTCTGATGTTTCTAAGCTTAGAGAATATAGGTTGCTGACATTCGGCAAGTTCACAGTATTGAAAAACTGCATTTAGAATATAGACCACCACAGATAAACAGAGCTGGTAGATGGATTGCGAGGCTTACTAACATTCTTTGAGGCCCAGGATCCAGTATTTCTTAAAACTAGAGCCATATCTAATCTTCCCACTAAAGTGAGCCCCAAATTATTTTAAGTTAGAAGTATGTCAGTTTGAACTATATGAATTCAAAGGGTTATTTTTTGTGACTCATGTTTTGATTTCTAATGCTTACTAACCATCTTTATATCAATCAATTTCTTCAATGTAATGGCACAGGTAGTTTACAGTTAAAGTTGGTGCTAGCATGAGAAATATTTTATCCCATTATTATAAATTTCCATATCTGCAATGATCCCATATGTGTTAGTTTTATATTTGGTCTAGTAAAAATATTTCTATTTACTTCATTTTCAAATCTTTGTGGGCTACTCCCTATAGCTGCCAGGCATTTCTATACACTCTTTCTTATGGTGTCCTGATTCTCAGTTCTAAATATGTCCTGTACCAAAGCATAGAACAGATATTCTCACTCTTTAGTGGAATTCTCAAATACTTTATGGACTCAATCCTGTTCTCCTAAATATCCCCTTATCCAGAGTGAAATTTCCACTTGATCTTCATTTATATGATATCACAGGGCTTGTTCATGTGCTTTGCTTTCTTGGAGTTTTTTTTTTTTCCCAGATTATCAGTTTCTCTTTTTAAATAATGTATTAAAAATTACTAAAACCCACAGTTTAGATGGAGGATGAAAAGTAGCAAGGTTATCTGTCAGTTGCTCTTACTTAGTTTATACAGATTCTGTCAAACTCAAGGTATTATTTCAGGTGAAGAAAAGTTTTGATCTGGGGCATACATTCAGACATGTATGTAGGTCATTTTAAAATATCTCTTTATATCCTTATTTATGATTAAGTAATCTCAAGTCAGTAAACTTTGATCCAACTAGAGGGCACAACATAATTACTTTTCAATTAAATTCAGAAATTATGTTTTACATAAGTCATTTGGATCTTAATAAGTTATGGTCACTTTATCTATAATCAAATCTCAAATAACTCTGATGAGTCCTTTATAAAAACAAAGTGAGAAAGCATATAATTTCTGGCAGAACAAAAGTATGCATATGTGGTGACAAGCGAATCTGTGAGGGCTGCTTTCTCATTTTCCCATCTGAAATGAGCATGCGTCTCAGCTCATGGCTCTCTTCTTTTCTAAATTTGCTCGTTTCTTATCTCAACCAGTCACAAGCTTAATATGGTCCATCCCCAGCAGTATAGGGACCTTTTCAGCTTAGAATTGCAGTGCTTATCTAAACGGCTACGACTCCAGTAACAACTTGAAGTTTTTACCTTCAAATGTATGGCTTTTATTTCTACAGATAAAATTTTTTAACAATGGTCTTGATTTGGTTCTAAATCAATGAAATGATAGTGGAAGGGTGATAGAGTATATTTGGATGAGGTTTTAGAAAGGGATCATTTTCTTCCAACTGTACATCTAATAAAAACCATGTAGTAAATTCTTTCTTTGCCTTGCTGACAGGGTCATCTTCCAGAAGATTGGGAACATAACCAAGGAACTTCAATTTTTACTTAATTTTAGCAAAAAGAAGTCCTGTCTACTGCAGAGCAGTGAGGAAAATTTTGGAGAGAAAAGTATCAACTTTCTGGGTATGGTCATAAGCACTATTCTACTACTATAGTAGCAGCATTATTCTATTTTATTCTGCCAAAAAGGAGATTTAAAAAAAAAGTTTTAAGATAATGGACAATTCTGTGGTAATAAAATATGATAATACAGAAGACTTGGAGAGATTAGAGGTGATGTCACACAGTGATGAAAAGCACTGAATTCTAGCCATACTACTTGCTAATGATATAACTTTCTATATTATTTGTAAAAAAAGGATAATAGCAGTACATATCCTAAGGGTTTGTTGAGAAGCTTAAATGAAATGAAATACATAAAGTGCTTAGAGCAGCACCTGGCAAAGGATCTTACTGAGAGATTTATAATGAAATTCTATCATTTTAACAAATGAAGGAGGAATAATAATAATAATAAAACAAGCAGTGTTATCAGCTCAGATGTTTCTCTAATAAGGATACATGTATTTTTCTTAAATATGTAAAGAAAGGATACTTAACTATGGAAAAATACATCAATAGAATGAAAATATAATAGTCCCACTGTGTCTATTATCAAAAATAAGTTGGCACTTGCAAAATATATCAAAAAGAACAAGAACATTTGTGAATATGGATATACTCAATGTTTTAGGCAAATATTAAGTAAAAGAAGAGACTACTAAATGTAAAATGTTTTCTCTTTGTCTGTCAAAGAGAACAATTTGCAAACTGGAAAGTGTTAGTGATTTATTGTTGAGGGCCCTCTTGCCTGTGACAAGTGAAGAAAAACATTAAATGAATTAAAATCTCTGACATTTAGGATTATAAATATCACTTGATAAATAATTTAGAGGGTGATTGTACAATCATTGCTGGCTATCTATGAAGTACTATGTATAATAGGATTAGGGCCAGAATTTAAAATCAGACAAATGTACTATTCTACAAATGAGAAAATGATGTATTCCGGAATCTATAGGCAAAATGCATTAAATGTTGTCCTTGACAAATTTGGGTATTACATATAAGCCAGGTGGTTTGTAAACAAAGGGCCATAGTGTCAAGATTCTAAACCTTATCTTTCAAATCGCTTATTCTGTAATTCTCATCAAGATGCCTCATTTTCTTGATTTATGTTTTGTTACCTGAAAAGTTAAAGATTATGTTAGACACTGCTTGAGTTTTCTTTTAACTAGATCATTTATAAACCTATGACTATGTGATTCTGTCATTGGCAAGGGCATCTCAAACAATACACATTTTATTGTGTGTGCAAATCAAACATAATTAACATTAAAAGAAGCTGTGAACTTTAACATTGTCAAATAAAAACAAATCTGGACTTAAGAAAGAAGAGACTTTCTCTGCTTGGCTTGTTTCACTCAGCATAATCTCTTCCAATCCAGTCCATGTTGCTACAAAAGTTGGGTATTCACCCTTTCTGATCAAGGTGTAATATTCCATTGTATATATGTACCACATCTTCTTTATCCATTCATCTGTTGAAGGGCACCTTGGCTCTTTCCACAGTTTGGCGATTGTGGCCATTGCTGCAATGAACATTGGGGATACATATAGCCCTTCTTTTCACTACATCTGTATCTTTGGGGTAAATACCCAGTAGTGCAATTGCAGGGTCATAAGTAGCTCTATTTTAATTTTTTTAAGGAATCTCCACACTGTTTTCCAAAGCGGCTGCACCAGTTTACATTCCCACCAACAGTGTAAGAGGGTTCCCCTTTCTCTGCAGCCTCTCCAACACTTGTTATTTCCTGTCTTGTTAACTTTGGCCATTCTGACTGGAGTGGTATCTCAGTGCGGTTTTGATTTAATTTCCCTGATAGCTAATGACGATGAACATTTTTTCATGTGTCTGTTAGCCATTTAGCTAATTATCTATGGGACACAGGATAGTCTTTTGGAGAGTCTATGCCTGACCTTGCCATAAACAAGGAGGAAATCTGTGAGACATGTGTGAAAGAGTGGTTCTAATAAGTATTTTCCTGGAACTCACAGGGATTTTTTTTTTTTTTTAAGATACTTGTTTTCCAGAATCACAGTATAGGTAGAATTTAACATTTTCAATGTACATGTCTTAGTGTAGATGTATTTATTTTTTCTCTGATAATTCCATTAACTCTGTGAATGGAATCTCTGAGTCATATAATGGTGAAGAAAAATTGCACCAGACAAAATAAATGGGCAATAGAAGAAATTATTTGAAATTATTGCAATAGGGAAAAGTGATTAAACCCAATCCCACTGAAACAAAAGGCAAGAAGGTTTTTGAGTACTGGTGTGAGCTAGTGGAAAAATAGTGGAGAATTTAAGTGAGGAAGATTGGGGAATATGACTAGGCTTTCTGTGTTTGCTGATGGGTATTTATTAAAGTTGGTTTCCTACTATCCCACCAACTGGGAGAAGTGGGCTCTATTTTCATGATGATTACATTTCAAAGGGATGCCTCCCAGGTATTAGAGAAAAACTTTCCCTGAGTTCTAAAACTCCAAGAGACCAGAGAAGGCTTATACCTCAAAGGGTCAGAGGAAAATTTATCATTTATCTAAGGTTCTGTAAGCATATGCTCTAAAAAAGAAAGAGAGGTTGGAAGCCTGTATTAGAAAGAAACCTATATAAAGTTTAATTGAGCCAAGAGAAACAATAGACCATGTTGGCCAATAGTAAGTTTATATTTACCTTACAAAACATTGCCAAATTGTTTTCCAACATAGTTGTACCATTTTGCGTTCCTACTGCTTTATGACAAAAATTAGAAACAACCCAAATATCCATCAGCAGGTGAAAGGATAAATAAATTGTGCTATTATCTAAACAATGGAATAGTGATCAACAATAAACAGAAAGCATTGCTGACACATGTAGAACATAGGTGAATCCCACAAACATTATATTGATTGAAAGATGCCAGACAAGAAAGAGTTCTTACTATAGGATTCCATTTTTGTAGAAGTCTGAAAAGACAATTCAAATCTGCAGTGACAGAAAGCAGATCACTGACTGCCTGGGGCTAGGAGTAGGGCTGAGAAGTAACATGAAGGGCCATTTTGAAGTGCTGGAAATGTTTTCTATTTCAATAAAGGTGATTGTTAGATGAGTATATGAATTTATGTAAACTTACTAAAATCTACAGCTATAGTGGGTACATTTGATTATAAATTATACCCTCGTTAGTCTATTTAAAAATCTTAAGAAAGCTATAAGTCGCACTCGTATTCCTAACCTGTTAAGTAGGAAGAACACTCACTTGCTGGTTACTTCCATTTTTTAATGTACAAGTTAATAATTAGGTTCTTAATAAGATTAGAGAAAGGAGTCTGAAGATAAGAGTATCTATGACCTCAGGCTCTTATAGAACAAAGGGAGAAGGGGGGGAGAAAAAATTTATTGGAACTCATATTTATTTGCTCTCTTACTGTGATTGTTGGGATGGAGCGAAAAATTTCCTAAGATATTCATAAGTGATAACAAAATGTTCTCTGAGCTATTTGGTACATAGTGCTTTTTAAAATCTTGTAAATAACCTTCAACTTCAAAGCTTGTAAAACATCACAATGTTCAAATGATCTAAGGAAGTTTGTTATAGGGAAAGGAATTTCTTTCCTCTTAAGTAGTAAATGAACTTGAATAGCCTTGCATTTACCTATACTATTATTATATAAATTGTTTAGTTTTTTTTTTTTTTCGCTATTCTGATAAAATGTCAGAAACCAAGTGTTTACTTTTTCTCCCAGAGTGCTTGTAAGATAAATATGACTCTTGCATATTTAAACAGAAAAACAAGTGAAGTTTGATTTCTTTCACATCCACCACTGTGGCCCACTTGATGAATGAATGGCTACAAAGAACATGTCTTAATTTCTGTTGCAAATTTTTAATTTATACCACGAGATCTTGTGGGCAAGATGAAGAAATCTGTTATGGAAGAAAGGTTGGGATTAATATGTATTTTCTATTTTATCCAACTATAATCCAATTGTCCACAGCCTGTTAAGATTTAATTCTTACATTTGTGCCTAAGAATCTTTATATTTGTAGAAAAAGGACTGTAACTTATGCCATATAACATGCTTCAATAGTGGTTTATGAACTGGTGCTTGGGATAAGAAGGTCTGTGTTACAGTTTGAGTATCCTGGAAGAAGAACACTAAGATAAAGTCTGTGGTACCCAGAAATTAACCAATGTGAAGGAAAGAGAGAAGTAGAGCTGGGCAGAGAAAGAGGTAAAATGTTATCAAATGTGGTGTCAATAAAGCCACAGTAATTTGGGAAGGAACTCTAGAATGATCATTGCCTTCGCGATTGTTCTACACAGGGCCTAAATGGCCTGGCCCTTATATCCATGCTTTACTCACCAGGTAAAAATTTCCCAGAAAGAGTGGGTTTTCTGTAGTTGAGGCAGACCAAAAAGAAATTGGAAACTGAAGATCATCTGTTTACTGGATGAATTCTCCCCACCACCCCATCCCCAACTCACACACCTCAGGTCCCCTCTCCAACAAGGAGCTGGGTTACAAGTCTTTTCTTGACGGTGGAACTGAAGGATATTTCCAGATATTTCACAGACTGGCTTTGAGTCTTGGATCTAACTTTTACATATTCTATGAACTTAGACAAATTTTAAATTTCTTCTTGCCTCAGTTTATTCCTCTGTAAAAATGTAATAATAATAGTTCCTACTCACAATAATTGACTTAATGTGTCAACCTAGCTAGGTGACTGCCCAGTTTTAGGGTCAAACATAGTCTTTGTTAGTTGGAAGCTGTTTTTTAGATGTGATTAACATTTAAATGAGTAGGCTTTGAACAAAACAGATTGCTTTTCAAAATGTGGATAAGTCTCATATCATCAACTGAAGGTGTTAAGAGACAATACCTGAAAGGGAAAGAATTCTGTCTTCAAACTGCCTTCAGACTCAAAATTGCAGCATCAACTTTTTTTTGTTAAGATTTCATTTATTAACTTGACAGAGAGAAACACAGCTAGAGAGGGAACACAAAGGGAGAGGGAGAAGCAGGCTTCCCACTGAGCAGAGAGCCCAATGCAGGGCTCCATCCTGGGCCTCCAGGATCATGACCTGAGCTGAAGGCAGCTGCTTAACCAACTGAGCCAGCCAGGCGCCCCTAAAACATATTTTTTAAAGATTTTATTTATTTATTTGACAAAGAGAAATACAGCGAGAGAGGGAACACAAGCAGGCTTCCCGCGGAGCATGGAGCCCCATGTGGGGCTCAATTCTGTGACTCTGGAGTCATGACCTGAGCCAAAGGCAGACACTTCACTGACTAAGCCACCCAGGGGCCCCCTGCAACATCAACTCTTGCTGGAATTTCCAGCCTGTAGCCCTGCCTTGTAGATATCAGACTTGCCAGCCCCCATAATCATGTGAGCCAGATCCTTAAAATAAATCTCTCTCTCATCATATATATACATCCTATTGATTCTGTTTCTCTGGAGAATGCTGACTAATACAATATTTCACCAGGCCTTATATGACTTAAATATATCGGGCTATAGTGCAGTGCCTGGCAAATACTTACGGCACAATAAATATTGGCTTCTATTATTTACCTAAAGATTTCTCTTCATTAACAACTGAAGAAATTATGAACACATTATCTTAACTATAAAAATAATGAACTCTCCATATATGAACCAAAATGCATTTAGATATTAATTATTCTTAAATATTTTAGAGTTCATCTAAAATTAAATGTACTCTCTTATATGTGAAATAATGTGTTCAATTTTACTATTTTTTATGGTAGTCCCTAGATACTTTGTTTTTCCCAGCAAGTCTCTGAAAATTTATCATGCAGATTACAGTGTAATATTAACCACCTTTGAGTACTGGAAGACTGTAAAATGCACTCCATGAGGTTTCAATGCATGAAGGTACTTTCGGAGTGTTTTATGTTGCATAATCCATTTACTAAAACTTGCGGTGCCCCTTGTTTTATGAGGTTCTACAAAGATGACAGATGTTCCTTAATGTTTCACCCTGGGAATTCTCCCTCAAATAAAGCTGTCTACACAGGAGACTATGAATATAGATTCAATTGTGTAGAGGATGGAAATTCTCCAATTATAATGCTATTTATTATGAGTTTCTAAAAATATTTGCACTAAAACAAAATGTGCTGGAGTACAGTGTTTAACTCAAATTGTCTCTTAATTGTCAGGATAAAGGTTATTGCAAAACTGTTTTTCAATGCATGTGATGTATAAATGTCTGACCACCTGTGTACAGATGATTTGGAGAGATTGTTCAGATACAGATTTCTCCATTTATCCATACCTACTGGCTCAGAATCCACAGGAAAAAAGGCCCCATCTATCCACTGTAACAATGGATTCTATTTCTTATCCACCCTACAGTTTAACATCTACTAGACTGTATACTCACAAAATAAGTTTAAAAATTAGAAAAGTTTCAGAATCAACTACATATTTAGAAATATAAGTGAGTAAAATAGCTTTTTTAAACCTAGCTATAAACTTTAAACTCCCAATTATCTTCTCTGTTTTTGTTGAAAAATACAGTAGTTGGGTGTGCTGCATATATTTTTACATAAGATACAATGTGAGAAAGCAAATAATTTATCTTCAGCAAGAAGTTCATGTCACTCACTATATTTATATCAATAGATTTTGACCTAAGGAAAACTGAAATCAACAGCAAACAGATGCTTTCTTTTGGAGATTATTGAAAAATGTTGCAATATTTCAGACTTGATAAACAAATAATTAAGTTAGAAATTTGATCATTTTGTTGCAATCATATGAATTCTAAAAATCATTTTCATTATATAATATTAATTATACTAAACAGTTAACTATTATATACCTGCAGAACCACAAAACAGAAAAATATGATTCAGCGTCATATTCACATTATGGAGGAGAAATTAGCTTTTCTTTGCAAAACCCCTTTTCCTTAATATATGTGATGATAAAATACCTGAAATCCATTTTAGTTTATCAAATGTTTATTCAATACCTCTTATGTACCAGCTACTATTTATTAGTCTCAGCCACATAGGCTAATAAAACCCCCTTCTCTTTAGGGAGTGAAAACATTCAATTAAAACAATTTATCCTCATTTCTTAATAATACCATTGTGAACTGAATTATTTAAGAATTATGCTCACTTTCAAATAACAAGAACTCTGTATTAATTTCCTATAGTTGTTATAGCAAATTATCATAAACTTGGGATTTAAAGCAATGCAAATTAATTTTCTTATAGTTCTGGAAGACAGAAGTCCAAAATTAGTTTCCTTGGACTCAAATCAAAGTGTCAGCAAAGCTGCACTACCACTGGAAATTGTAGAGTAGACTCTGTTCCCTTGTTTTTTCCCATCTCTAGAGCTGAATTCCTTGGCTCATGTCCCTTTCATTCATCTTCAAACCAGCAGCTCCAGGGTAGCCTGTCTCTGTGATCAAATCTCCTTTTGTTTCCTTCTCTTAAGGTGCCCAGATAATTGAGGATTATCTCCCTTTTTCAATTTTTTTAATTTAATCACATCTAAAAACTCACTTTTGCTATAAAAGGTGATATTCAGAGATTCCAGGGATTGAGACCTCAATATTCAGCCTACCATTCATCCCAAAAAAGTAGCTCAGACAAAAAAGAATATCTTAGCATCCTAAAAATGAAAACTCCTCTCCAGAGTAGGAGATAGAGGCTAGAATGACAGTGCTACAGTGTTACCAGGGAATCGGTTATTTTTGACACCATCCCTAGGATATGACCCTCATCCAAAGGCTGTATAACAACTTGCTGAGTTTTAGCCATTATTTCTGTATTTCATGCATTAGGAAGAAGGAAGGACAGAAAAGCAAAGACATACAAATTAGTTGTCTCCTCTTCTTTGGAGAACTTTTCCAGAAATCCCACCCAAGGACTTCAGGTCACTACTCATGGGCTAGAACTCAGTCACATGGTCCCACCTGGCTATATGGAAGGCTTGGAATGAAATTGTTTATATTTTAGGGGCACTTGGATGGCTCAGTAATTTAAGCTCAGGTCATAATCCTAGAGTCCTGGCATAGAGCTCTCTGCTCAGTGAGGAGTCTACTACTCCTGCTCCTTTTGCCCCTCCCCCTCCACTAGTGCTCTGTCTCTCCCTTTCTGATAAAACCTTAAAAAAAAATAGTTTACCTTTTATATTGCTGCCCATATAAAATTGGATTTGGGAAAGGGAAAATGGGAACTGAATACTAGGATCTGCTGTGACATGTCAATATTTATTATGGACTTATAATTTGGCATATCTAGTATGAAAATATATGCCATTAAGCCAGTCATCTCTTAGTAAGACCACTGCTTACATAGCAAAATATGAATTCTTGCCTTTAAAATACACCAGTTTTAGAAGTAGAGGTCTTTCCTTTGAGTGTGTCTGGGAAAAAAAAGAGATCAAGTATGCTGCATTCATGTTGTATCAGAAGTCTATTGTAGTTGTCATTGTGTCATGTGATAGAGTCTACAAACACTGAAATTAGAATGGAAGTTCTGGCAATGAAAATGTTGGAGGAAGTGTATGTGAAGATGACTCATTTTACCTGTTCCTTTGAAGGATGTGAGACTTGCTCTGCCAGGATTTCTGGCCAAAATTTGAAGTATCCTATTTAGCTCTGTCTCTTAATAAGGTAACTCCTAAGTAATAAATTCCATGTAAATATAAACAGAGACATTTCCAATATACTTAATTTCTTCTAATAAAATACAATATGAAGATGAAAACATTAATAAATTATGCTATAAGAAATACTATAAGTACTAAGATACTTTCTGGAAAATTAAAAAAATATATATGTTAACTGTTACTGTTTTAGGTTTTTCTTAAAATATCCTGAAACCACTTTGTTCTCTTTCCTATATCATCAGTGTTATTTATCCTGAGTCAGATATAAGTATACTCTTGTATTTATATTTTATCCTTCTGGAGCTGTTTACACTAAAAATTGCATCTACACAGAATTGCTTCCCTGTGGCACAAACCACATTGTTTTGCTTTGAGGTTTCAAACATCAGAAGTAACTTTGAAGTGTCCGGCTAAGTGCCTTGCACTCAAGCTGCCTTGCCACCACTCTCTCCTAGCTCTCTGCTATCTCACTTGCTCCTTTTTGGGTGACTCTCTGACTCGCCTTAATAACTTTGGCATTTACCACAGTTATTTTCCTATCCCTCTAGTTGCTCTCTCCCTGGGAGATTTTAGTGTCCTTGTCTTGTTTATGATTTCCAAATCTGTATTCCCTCTCCAAATCTCTCCTGTAAGTTCCGGCACCAGAGGTTTAAATGTCCACCGAAGCTTTCCACTTAAATGCCCTACAGGCACCTACAACAGATTAATCAGAGCTTGAACTCTCCCCAACTCGCTACAAATCTACATTTTCTCTATTTCCCCTTCAATTAGTGAAAGACACCATCATCCACTTAGTAGTTGAGATAGGAAAGGAGGGATTACTCTGTCTTCTTCAGGTCATTTGTGTTCCTCATTCCCCAACAGTAGCCATATTTAATTACCTTGTCTTGTAAACATCAATTCCAGAATATCTCTAGAATCTCTGCACTCTACTCATCCAAATCCACTGAGATCACTTGCATTAAGAAGTCAACATTTGCTTTTCAGCTTTAAGTGTTGGCTTTGGAACTGAACTCAAGATCAAGTGTATTGATAAACCCTTTTCCTAGTCCCATCACCACACAGATATAAGCTTTCAGATAAGAACTCTGTTGGTCATGGGACCAACAGAGTTCTTATCTGAAAGACCAACAGAGTTCTTATCTGAAAGCTTATATCTCACCATAACCTCTTCAAATATCCTTGAGTTAGAGTACAGTTTCCTCCAGATGACTAAGATTTTCTTTCTTTCTTTCTTTCTTTCTTTCTTTCTTTCTTTCTTTCTTTCTTTCTTTCTTTCTTTCTAGCTTGCTTGCTTGCTTCTTTTCTTTCTTATTTCTTTTCTTTTTTTCCTAATTCAGTATCTATTTTTCTCTCCAGGCACATCCATTTTTTCTACCTCTAAACTCCAGATTTTCCAAATATTTTCCTTAATTCCTAAGTATATGATGCATTGTCTTAATTCTATGTGTTCAATATAATCCCTTTAATTAAAATTCTTACTAGTGCTTTGCTTTGGGGTTTCACTTAAATTATTTTATCCCTTCCTAATTTCCATAATCCGGTAAAACACACACACACACACACACACACACACACACACACACACACACACCTGACCTACTCTAGTCATGTTCCTTTGTCTTTTCTGTTCTGCCTTTAGTCATAAAACATCACATTCAGGAGCACCTGGGTGACTCAGAGGGTTAAGCCTCTACCTTGCACTCAGGTCATGATCTCAGGGTCCTGGAATTGAGCCCTGCATCAGGCTCTCTGCTCAGCAGGGAGCCTGCTTCCCCCTCTTTCTCTGCCTGCCTCTCTGCCTATTTGTGATCTCTCTCTATGTTAAATAAATAAATAAAATCTTTAAAAAAAAAAACATCAAATTCAGTATCTATATGCTTGTGTAAATGAATACCATGAACTTCTGCTTACTTCTCATATATTTTTTAAAGATTTTATTTATTTATTTGATGGAGAGAAACACAGCTAGAGAGGGAACACAAGCAGGAAGAGTGAGAGAGAGAGAGTCAGTCTTCTCACAGAGCAAGGAGCCCTATGCAGGGCTCAATCCCTGGACTCTGGGATCAT
>PITA01016867.1:0-45173 GCA_004023965.1 Spilogale gracilis
CCCAGGGAGGGTGGGAATTTGAAGAATACTTTCACCTCACTGGGGAGGTGACCGAGGCCCAGGTTGAGGGGTGCCTTGCCTGAGATCCGGACTTGGGTTCTCCCAAACCTGAGCTCCGTCCACAGCCTCACCCCCAACGCAGGGTCTCACCGGGCTGTCACGGCGACCTTGCCAGCCCCTTCCCTCCCTCCCAGGCCACTCTGCAAACTTCCCCACACCGACGTTAATTATATTTTCTGCAGGTTAATTGTAAGGAAACAGTGAAAATGTGTTATTTAAGTAGTAATTATTAAAGTCATGTTGGGGGTTTGCTACATAATAGGTAATTATCTGTGACCTAATTTTGAAGACAATGTAGTGGTTTCCACTCTGCTCTTTTGACCGAATCGAGACTTAATCCCAGTGAGTGGCCCACCCCATGGCATCGCTGATGCTTGCTTAGTGATGTTTTCATTACTTCCAAACTGAAGTCACTTTAGGAAACTTCTCTGAGGGGAATGCACTGGGTCGTCCAAGCTCCCGGCCCCAGGTATCTGAGTGGGCACACCTTCCTCAGCGTTGGGGGTTTTCTGCTCTTCTCACTTCCTCTTGTGCAGCCGTCACACACTGAAGCATGCATCCCCCTAGACACGTACACAATCATTCATCTGCTTCTCGTTTCTTACGCTTTCACATCTGTCATTCTTTCCCTCAATTTTCAGTATTTTTTTCACGCATACCTTGTTTCTTTCACTTAAGTCTTCACACACTCATTCACGTGCTATTGTTCTTTGCTTCACTGTGTGGTTCCTTCGTCCCCCCTTCCGCCATGTCCTCTCGTTCTTTCGTTCTTCCTTCTCCTGTCCACCCTGGTGCTTAGCTCCTTGCAGTCATGGGGGCTTCCTCTCTCACCTTTCCGTGTTGGCCCCTTCCATCGCTCATCCCCGAATGCTTGGTCACGCTCGTGTTCCTCACATTTCCTTCATTCATCTGCTCAGCAGTTCCTGTCTTTTCCAATTAATTCGTTTGTCCACATGGGATTTGACAAAAGGAGCTTGTCTGGGGGTGTTTTGTGTCTGTCCAGTGTGCTTCCTGCCACACCCCGCCCCCCACCCTGCCAACATATTCGGGGCATTGCCGTAAAAGAGTCCTGTATTTTTATGAGCACACTTCTTACCATGGCGTAATAATGTAAAACACACACAGAGGGAAGGACACGCATGGTGAGTGCAGCTCGGAGTTTCCAGGGGCTGCACATGCCAGGCACCAGGACTCACTCCCAAATGCCCTTCCCGATTGCTCACTCATTGTCTTAGTTTGGGTCTCCTGGTGGCAGAACGTACCATAAGGAGTCAAGACCTGTGATTCAAGTGCGGGGGAAGGAAACACTTGAGGGCAGTGAGGCAGGGAGGGGCAGCCCTCTCATGGGGCTACATTATCAGTTTGGTGGCCACAGCAGATGGTGTTAGTGTGGGGCCAGATCAGATGGGGAACGAAGGCTGCATCAGGCAATACCCACCAGAATGCCAGGAGAGGGGTATTTTACACGGGCTGCCTCGTCATCGCTTGAGGGATCTTCCTGGGGAAGGATCATTCACACCCAGACAGGTAAGTCCTGCCACACGGGATGTCAGAGCAGGATTTGGTGGCCAGAGAAGGCCACATGGGTGGACGTGCGTTTCAGACCGAAGCGGTCAGGGCAGGTCTTTAAACCAGCATGTTCATCAGGGTCCTCCATCCCAACCTCCCTCACCCACCCGCCAGCTCCTTTACCATCCAAGCCTCACTTGGACTTACTGTCCTGTTCCACTCAGAAGGATCCTTAGACCCCAGTGGGCCCAATGGCTGTATTTCACATTGGGGAAACTGAGGCCAGAGAGGGGGAGCCACAACTTCCAGATCACCCAGAAGGCTGTGTGGTGGCCCAACCCCCCGCTCTGGGTTTGACCTCCTTCAGGAATTCTCTGCCAGAAACATTCAGGGAGAACAAAGTTGAGAAAAAGAAGCCACTGCCTTTGAAAAGCTAGAGACTGATTTGTCCTGGGGCCATTTCTGCTTTTGAGAACCTCCGTCCCCCAAACCCCCAAACACACACACTCGACAGCCGACAGCCGACAGCCGCATTTGCTGATCTGTAATGACTGCCAGTCCCACTTCAAAAGAAACGCATGTGACCACTCCCCCAGCTGAGTGATGTAATTATAACCAGGTAAAACCCCATCTGGGGACTGTATTTTGGGAGGAAAGGACTTGACCCGGGGGGAATTCAGCCACCAAACAGTACTTTGATGCCTAAACTTACTTCATTTAAATTGAGAGAGAGGACAGAGTCTTTAAGGGCTTCCCTCCCTCTTCAGAAGGGTCTGTGTGCCCGTCACATGAGCACTTTTAGACCCTGTAAAAGGTCAGTGTCTCTCCATTGCTACCAAGTCTTCCCCTCTGCACAAGGGATGCTCCCCTGCACAAAAGACTGCTTCCTGAAACTTGATCTGCAAATTTTCCTTGCATCCTAGGGGTTTTTTCCTCCCCTGGAGAGACTGGACAAGACATGAGGCCAGGCAGCCAAGAGATTTGATTTCAGATCCCCTGCTCCTTCCATGTGCTACTAGTAATAGTCATCATCTCCCGAGCCTCTGTTCTGGACCAGGCGCTGTGCCCAGTACTTTCTACAAGCACTGTTGCCCAGCAAAGGGATGGGTCCTTTATGTACCACCACTGCCTCCTCTCTGGATCATGGGCAAGCTGTCCCGATGGTCTCTCTGGTTCTATGACTCTCCTGTCTGTAAATCCCACCTCACTCCTGCCTGTGGACACAGGAAAATGCTGCCAGTCTTGCTATCAGAGTGAAGACCGGACACTGAGCAAGCTGGATCGGGGCAGAGGAGGTCGAGTTGCCCCCCTAACCTTCTCTTCTCTCAGTTAGGAACAGGGTCAGACAGTGAATTGCCACGGAGGGAGGAAGGGCTCCATGGCTGGTGGTGGCTCCCAGTGCCCATGGGGAGAGGGATGTGGGAATGTCCACTGGTCAAGTCAGCAAAAGCAATGGGCCTTTGGGTGGTCTTTGGCCCCAGGACCAGGAGTCAGGAACGCTGGCTCCCCCATCAGATGTATCTGGAACATCAAGCACCTTCTCTCTCTTGAGATCATGTGATTCTTTGAATAACTAGGATCCATTGAGCATCTACTGTACTCATTCATCAAATATTTATTGAGTGCCTACTAAGTGCTGGGCACAGTGAGCCCCGCGAAGCTGGCAGTGACAGAGACAAGCTAGATGGACTCCCAGCTTTGTCCACTGTGGCTGGTGTCCCGGTCACCATGTGAAAGCTCCTCCTTCAGGTGCTGGCCCCTCCTGCTGTCAGTGTCCTGGAATCATCCACCCCCCACACCATCATACTCGGGGGTCCTCTGTCTTTTCCTGTCCTTGGGGTTGGGGTCAAGGGAAGGAGAGGGAAGCAAAGAGCCAAGTGAGGATCTTCTCCCTGTTCCTTTCCCTAAGAAACGAGCAGTTTTATGCAAATTGATTTAAGCTCAGCCCGTAACTAAAGAATAAAAAAGCTGGTTAGGTTCATTTTCTTAGTCAGCTTGTTCAAGTCTAGGATTAATCTACTCATCAGCTTAGCTCATCAGGAGAAAACATGCTTCTTCAGGAGTTTTCTAACTGGAAATAATGCCTCATTAAGTTAAACATATTAACCTGAGAACAGTGTTGATGTCAGTCTGACTAATGAACGTCATTACAGGGAATGCGCCGCGGTCGGCAGAGGGACCGACCAGCCCCAAGAGCAGTGTGCAGATGTGCTCAGCTGTTGTCTCTTGGATGGGGAGGGTGGATGTGGAATCACTGAGGGAGGGGAAGAGGGAGGGAGCCAGGGAAGGAGCTGGTTGGGAGCTGCTGCTGAGAGGCAAGCCCTCAGAATTCTGGCATCTTTGCAGGTGGTGAAGGGGGCGTGGCCAAGGGAGGCACCACGTGGTGTGTGACATGACTTGTTGCTGGGTCTGAGAGGAGGGCCACTGGGTTTTAGCTTCTACAACAAGCTGGAGGGCAGGAGGGTTGGAGTGTGGGCATCAGAACACCAGGGTCTAGTCCCAGGTCTCCATGTCCCAGTGGCCAAGGTTCGGTTCCAGCCCATCTATACTAAGTGGAGTGTGGTGCTAGGCACTTACATGTGTGTTACACTCAGGCCACCCTCACAGACTCCCAGGGAGACAGGTGGTTTTGGCCTCAGCTTACAGATGGGGAAATTGAGGCTCAGAGTAGTTAAGGGGCTTGTCCAAGGTCACCAGCATGTGTACGGGAGAGCTGAGGCTGTGAAGAAGGCTTCCTGACCCTGGTGGAGGTTTCCTCTCCCAATCCCACTGCCTCTCCCTCCCGGTGGTCTGTCTTCAAAGTCCTTCTGACTCCACCTTCAGAGGCTCTGTAATTCCTTAATTACAGCTGTGGCAAGAAGCTCTCTCTCCATAATCCCATAAGGAGCACGGGGCTGTGAAGCAAATCACAGGGCCTAGAAGCCAGGTAAATCTAGATTTAATCGTGTCCCAGGAAAAGACCAGCCGTGAGCCCTGGGCCAAATTAGTACCCTGAACGCAAGTTCCCGACACACCATACATGCTCAGGGACGCAGGCACTCTGTTTCGTGTGGGATCCTCGTGTGCCCAACAGGATTTGGTCATTGGTGAAGGTCTAGGCAGGTAGAAAGCAGAGGGACAGAGCTGCCCTTCCTACAGAGACAGTCTAGTCCCAAAGGTGGGGACAGAGAAGAGTGGGAAGGGTCTGGAGGTAGAGGTGGAGCCATTGGGACTGGCCGAGCGAAAATCTGGGAGACAGCATGGAAGTGGGGTCCAGGCCAGAGGAGAGAGCTCTGTAAAAAGGGCCAGTTCTGTTGGAGGCTCAGTTCAAGGTTAGGTAAGAGGGGAAAATGTAGATATTCATATTTACAGACATCATAGCTCCTAGCTGGCCCTCTGCACCTTTTTCACCACTGATGAATAAGGGAGTGGAGAGAGGCAAAGCCTATGTCTGAGCCATCACGTGGAAGATCTCATTTGATTCCATTCCCAAGCACTGATCATTATTAGCACCGTGTGTCAGGTGAAGAAGCAGGCCCAGAGGTGTGGACTGACTGGCCAGAGTTATGTAGCTCATAAGAGGTGGGTTTCACACCTAGGTTTCCAGACCTCAAGGACCAGGATTTCCCCATCGCCCTCATGCCTGATAATAACAGATGTCTGGAAAATGCCTGCTGCCAAACCCTCTCCCTTCCTGATTTGGCTCTGAGGTGGAATGGGTCCCATGGCCAGGAGACATGAAGAGCCGTGAACTATTCCCAACTTTGCCTCTGGAGAGGCGGGTCCTGCCACCCTCTGGCAGCATGAGCCCAAGGGGCCCAACTCAGAGCTGGTGTTCTTGCCTTGAAGAGGGAGCCAAGCTGTTCCCCAGAGGCTAGGCGGTCTCCTCTGTGAACACCTGCATTCTCAGAAAGTGGGCTCCAAGCATTTGGACTGCGCCTCATGGCTGCAAACTTCAGGTGTTGAATTGTGCGAGGTTGTGTTTAATTTCACTGCAATTATTTCTGCAATTACGTGTTTAGCACCATTTTCTCCCATAAGCTCTCCGTTGGAGAAGTGCATCCAGCTTTGTCAGATCGTGTCAAAGGAGACAAGAAACTCCAGCTTCATGAAGGATGTGTGTGTGTGTGATAAGTAACTCCAAAAAGTAACGGGGCTGTGCAACCCGGAGACGGGAGCGCTCTTCCAACACAGGAAAGGCTGCTACACGGAAGACAGAGTCAGGGTCCTCAGTGTGGCCCGATGGACTGTCCTCCAGTCAAACTGTCCTGCCATGGAGATGAAATGGGCTACCTTGCTAAGTGGTGAGCTCACCCTCCTTGGGGGGTATGTAAGCAGGAGTTGAGTGACCACCTGTTGGGAGCCTAGGTTGGAAACACATCACAGCTTTTGTGCATTTCAGGGCACATGGCTCTACCTTGTTGGGCCTGTTTCCTCTCCTGTAAAGTGGGGATAATAATGCCATTTACCACATGGTTGTATTACGGACTCTGTGGTTTAAGGGAAGTGATACACGGAGAGCCTTAGCACAGAGCTGGGCACAATAAGAAGCTGCCAGCCGTCTTCCACAGGTAATCAGTGTATCCATTTTATTGTGGGGTTTCTGGTATTAACTGAGGCATTGGACCTAGGCCCGTTCCAGCACCTAGGATCTTTGGAAATTCCCCCTTTCGCAGATGTTCTAGCATGAGGGGAGCGTCCCTCCCTCCCCTTGCCTGACTCCCTCATCACAGTCTTCAGAAATGGTCTCTGCTGCTCCGGAGTCCCGGCCTCCCTTTCCTGATGGACTGTGGCGCTGGGGTGGCCTTTCGGGTCTCCTCGCTTCCCACTGCCCCCACTGAGCATGCCCGGTGCGGTGCCCAAAATGCGAGGGGCGGGGCGCTGTGGGAACTGCAGGCTGTCCCCGACATTTATGGGGTTTGGGGAACAGAGACCCCTGTGAGGAGTCCCTCCATCTCCACACGGGGCCGATTTGCTCTGAGCCTTTCTTAATCATCCTCTCCAGACTCGGAAAGGAAGTTTAATTTCAGCCACTGGGAAAACTAAAGTGTTAAGACTCACAAAACTCCAGTGTGAATCCTCCTCCCATCTCCTGAGGGCTCTGCCAGCCTTCATATCTCCTCTCACAGTCCGGGCCTCCCCATGGACCACTGACCCCTGCTTCTTTGTTAATAGATTTAATTTCCACGGGCTCTAGGAGTTTCCTCGGAATTGATCTGCCCATGAAGAGTATGCTTTGGAGACATGAAATAACCATCAGAGAGCCTTAAACGAATTACACTTTATCAAGAGAGGAAAACAATGTGCTTGAAACCTGCACTACAAGGAGACAGAGGGCTTCCCAGCGGGGGGGGGGGGGGGCGCGAGGAGGGGGCCTGTGTGCCGCTGTTCCCAGGAGAGCCTGATGTCCTGGGTCATTTTCTTTATCATAGGAGGCGGCATTTCCTGCTTCTGACCCCACCTGCTCTGCCCCTGCAGAGAGAGGGATGTCAGAATCACTCCCCTCCGCTCTGGGGGTGCCGGCTTTGCCTGGGGAAGAGAGGAGAGTGAACCACTCCCACAGTCTCAGCAGGGCTCCCTAGAGGCAGGAGGGAGCAGGCCATGGCCAGGGTCCAGGCTCCATTGTCAAGAGCTTGGTCTCTATGGCCACCAAGACCTGGGTTGGATCCCCGTTCTGCCTCTTCCTGCCAACAGGATCCTGGGAACACGACTTGATGTCTCTGAGACTCAGTTTTCTCATTTGCACAGTGGCTTCTGGGTGCTTTTGGATCCAAGTTCATTTTCCCTGTGTGAGGACAGGAGTTGAGGAAGTTCATGCTCTCCTGACATGGACTCCCACCCCTCACCTTCCAAGGGAGTAGGCCAGCAGGAACTACGTCTTTTCATTTGACTTTTCATTGCTGTGGGGGACCCGCGGCCCTCGACTGGGAGTCGGGAGCTTTGGATCGGGCACCTGCCCTGCCCTGTGTTGGCATGTAGCCTCCGGATGACATGTCCCCTTCAGGCTGTCCCCAAGGACTCTGTGAAGGGGAAGGAGCCTGGCTGGAGGCATGAGACTCAGCACCCTAGACCTGGGGGGACTTGGGAGTGATTTCAGCCCCCCTTATTTTACAGGATTGGAAACACAACATGCTCCCCAAGCTGTCCAAGCTCGTGTGGTCCTCGGCCCTGGGAGTGACTGAGGGGCAGAGTGTGTCTGTCCTGCGTGCAGCCCAATCCCCGCTAGCACCCGGTGTATGGGGGACACAGGAGCAAGAAGGCGGGTGGGAGGGCTTCACACATTTACTGTCATCCTACGACTTGCTGAGGACCGGGAAAATAGCTGCCAAAGACCTGTGTCCTTGCCCAGCTTCCAAACACCGGAATTGATTTCTTCGAGAGGAGAACTGAGTTCCAAAGAGGGTGAAGTCTCGTTGCCATTTCACGAGGGAGTGAGGTCCTGGGAGCCTGGCACCTGAAGTCCCCCCTCTAGCAAGGGGCAGCTAGAGATGCTGAGCAAAGTGGTCTCCAGGGTCTGCACACTACACACTACCGGGTGCAGTGAGGGGCTCAGCGCCCCGGGAAACAGGGCACAGAGGCTGATGGCATGTAGTGCAGGAGCTGCTGGGGGCCTCCATGTGCATTCCAGGCAGGCCCGACACCTTTGATAATCACAGGCAAACCTTTGTGTTCACCTCCTGGATTCTCTCCTTGAAGGTAATAATTAAAACAGACACAAGTGGAAGGAAGAGTTTTGGCTTCTCAGGAGGGGAGGAGTGGGACTCCTCTCAGGGGGAGTAGTGATCCCATTCTCCCTCCTGTACTTCCCCTGAGGAGGGCTGGGAGTGGGGGGAGCACGAGGGAGGCCCTAGAGGAGGAGCCAGTCTCACAGGGTCCCCCACTTCCATGCTGTGTGACTTTGGGAGAGTTGCCGTTCTACTCTGGGCTGCAGTTCCCAGATCTGCAGGTGGGAGACACTGATTCATCAGGCTTTCCCTTCTGGGATGGGATGGACGTGAGCCTAGAGCTGCACCAGTGTTCGCCCAGGACCCGAGCAGCTGTGAGCGCAGGGATTGGGGCTGAGTTTGCTGAAGGTCCTGGATCTAGAGCCATCCCATGAGCTCCAGCAAGTTCTTGAATGCCCAGCAGTCTTGCCAGTGCAGTCTTCATTCCAAAGCTTTAAGCTTCCACAAATCATTGCTAATAATACACCACCCTGTAATTACTACAAAGCCTCAGGAGAAATGAGATGTGCTGTGGACATAATGAACTAATTATTGTCAGGTAAGTAAGTCCCAGTCAGAAGGCAGGGCTGGAGTGCACACAGTGTTTTTTCCTGAGTACCTGCCTAGGGCTCTGGGAACCCATCTCTGCCATGTGCTCAGGGGAAGCTCTGGGCTTGTTCTAGGCAATTCCAGGAAGGGATTAGGAAGAGGACAGCCATGTGGGCTGGTGCTTGGAGATTACCGAAAACCGCATCCCTGCAGACAGGGCAGTGGGAGGGTGGGGGCATGTGTGAGTTCCCCTCAGGGTTCCCTAGGGCCAGGAAGGTGACCTCAGGGCTGTGAATTAACCTCTCAGATTCCCAGCTTCCCCGCCTGGAAGGCAGAGCTGGTGAGCCTCCCCTCACCTGGAGAAACTAAGTCCCATTGGCCCCAAGGAGCACAGCCCTGTCCTCCCAGCAATCACAAAGGATGGCCCAAAGGATGGCCTGTGACTTAAGCCAATCAGTGGGCATTCCTTGAGCTAGGATAGAGTTAACACTATATAAGCCAGACTGGCTGAGTGTTGTCGGGCCTGGGGTTCCACTCAGGAAGTCCTGTGTATTACTTTACAGGTGGAAGGGTATAAGGTTCTGGCTGGCAACCCCCGACAGGTGTCTGTTTCTGAGTTGGAGGTAGGGGTGGGGACAAGAACAACAGATATAATTAGAAAAAAAGAGAAGAGGCAAAAACACGCCACTAATACTTCCAGAACATGGCAGATCTCATTTCCTCTCCCAATGTTTAATGACTTTGGAACTACATTTTTCCTAAGTCCAGAATCCTAGAATTTTCTAACTGGAGGCTCCTTCATAGTCCATTGGTTGAACACCCACATCTTGGAGTGTAACACTGTCCTCCAGTAAGAGGAACCATAGACTGTTAGAGAAATGGCTGATTCGAGGGCTGAGGAGGGGACCGTGGACGATGTGCCTGGAAGGGTGTGCAGTGCTGGAACGTAAGAAAGTGCTCAACAGACTCTTGGGGCTACAGAAAAGGGAGTTAGGGACCCCCAGGTGCTCCCAAAGAGAACAATTTGAGTAACACAATAATGCAGTGCTGGACTATAACTCAAAGTATTAAAATAAATATCCAAGAGTCTACACTGATATAAATAATTGAATAAACAAATAAATAGGGGAGAGAGACAGATCTTTCTAACAGAAGAATTCCAAGTAATTTATGCAGTTGACCCTTGAATAATGCAGGGTTAGGAGCCCCCCCCAAGTTGAAAATCCATGCATAATTTTGATTCCCCCAAACCTAGACTCCTAGTAGCCTAGCGTTGATGGGAAGCCTTACCAATAACACAAAATTATGCATTAACATATATTTTGGATACTTGTCGTAGACTGTATTCTTACAATGATGTCAGCTAGAGAAAAGAAAATCATAAGGAAGAGAAAATGCATTATAATGCTGCAGTGCACTTATTGAAAAACTCCACGTGTAGGAGGGCTGGCTGGGCCAGGGGAGCAGAGGTGGTGGTGGCACGGGCAGGGAGCCTGGCCCTGGGATGACAGTGTTCTGAAGTCTGGTTGCTTCCATTCGCAGCCACCGCTGACGGGGATAGTGACCTGGCGGCAGAGCACAGCTGCCCCATCTGCCTGGCAGAGTGCCAGTGGCCTGTGGCCATCGGCTGCTATGGCTACAAGTGCATCTGCGAGAGGCCTTCTGGGAGGCTGTGGGGCTGGGGTGCCCCCATGGGTAGGGGCCCAGGATTTGCGGCCACCCCTGCAGCCCTGACCCAGCCCTGGATCTCTCTGTGCCTGTGTGCAAGGTTCAGGGGAGCTTAGGGGGACCCAGGCTGCAGGGCTCACTGCAGGGCACCATCTCTGCCTTCTGTATGCTTCCCTCTACTTCAGCTGCGCCTTCTGCCCACTGGCTCCGGGCACCTGACCAGGTGAGCTGCAGCCCCCCGGCCAGTACTCAGAGGGCAGCAGGCACCACCTGTGTGCCAGGTGTGTCCCATTGGGTTCCCTGGAGACTGGGGAGGGGCAGCTGCAAATAAATCCCTGTGGCTTTTGCTGTCAAGTCTAAAAGAAAAATCCAAGAGTAAGTGGACTCATTCGGTTCAAGCCATTGGTTATGGGTTAATTGCTCTCTCCCCTTGAACGTGGGTCTCCACTTAGTGATTTGCTTGCAGAGAGTAGAACAAGGGAAGGACCGGGGCCGGGGCTCCGAGGGCAAACTTGGCAGACATCACACTAACCGGGTGGGGAGTTTAACATCACAGTGATATGTCCCGTGGGCAGCACAGGGCCCCTGATAGGATGTGAGGAGAGGAGCACTTCACTGCCATGCTATTCTTCCCCGAAACCAGTAACTCCATCTAGCTGTGAGGAAGACATCAAGCTAATGTGAAACTGAAGACCATTCTACAAAGTACCTGACCAGTACTCCTCCAGACGTCAGGTCACAAGGCACAAAAAGACTGTTGCAGACCAGGTGGGGTGCGTGGGGGGGGGGCAGCAGTAAGGAGGCAGGAGGGCTGAATGAAATGTATCCTGGATGAGAGTCTGCAACCGGGAATGGGCATGAGGGGGAGAAACTACGAAGACTGCGTGACACGGAGAATGTAGTTTATCATAATGTGCCAATGTTGGTTTCGTACTTTTAACAAATGCACTCCAGCTACAGAAAATGTTAAACCCAGGGAAAACTTGGTCAGGGGTACAAGGATACTCCCCATACTTTTGCTGCAACTCTTCAGTGAGTCTAAGTTCTTCCAAAAAAAAAAAAAAAAAGTAAGAAAGAAAATCCTTTGGTTCTACTCTCTTACTTTAGCATATGAATGAAGACAGACCCAGAGAGGTCACCTGACAGCAGAAAGTTCTCGGGGGTCATCAGTGGAGAATCCACGGATTACTCAGAGTAGAGAACCTGACCATTAGAGGCCTAGACACATCAGGGGCTATTTTTTTCTGAGCAAGGAGGAAGCTCCCAGATGTCATGGGTCCCAGCCTGCTGGTCTGTTTCCCTTGGATGTCCTCTGAATGCCCGGTCCACCCTCAGATCCCAGCACGGCCGCTCCACCTGAGCCTTCGTCCCCTTTCAGGACGGGCAGTGTGGTGTCCAGGGCGAGCCCAGCAAATGCCGCGTGACACCTTCGCCCCATCACAGTGGCTCTGTCCCAGGACTAATGTGGGGAATGTAATGTTTTCCACGTCTGGCTGGATCTGTGTCATATGCCTACCCACAGACGGAGAGGGAAATGTGATGTTTCTAAGCAGGGGATCCAGGACAAGCAGGGGTTGTGTCAGCAGGGAAGAAGAAGAGGGTGACTGTCAGCGGGTGGCCCACTGTCTCTGCCTGGACCCTGACAACCTTATTTTCCAGTCTGCCACCTCTTTGCACCCACAAGGCTCAGTTGCTGTGGTCTGGCAGGGAGAGGCTGGCGCCACAGCAGCGCCCCATGTGAGTGGTTTGTGGGGCTGGCCAGAGCCCCGACTCCCAGCTCCAGGGCACCCTACAGCTCTTCAGCTCTGTGCCGGTGCCCCCTACTTGCCAGGCCTCTCTGCCCCCTGTCCAGTTCTCTACCTTTCCAGGGGAAAGGTAGCACAGAGACGAGTGGTGGTGGCTCAGCATTTATGGTCCTGGCAACACTTTAAAGCTAAAACCCACTTGTGGGACGCCTGGATGGCTCAGTTGGCTAGGTGTCTGACTCTTGATTTTGGCTCAGGTCATGATGTCAGGGTCATGAGATGGAGCCCAGCATTGGGCTTGGCGCTCAACATGGAGTCTGCTTGAGACCCTGTCTCTCCCTCTGCCCCTCATCCCCCTCTAACTTTCTATAAAATAAAATCTTAAAAAATATTTAAAGTTAAACCCCACTTTAAGAAAACCCGCTATTGACTTGTCTCCTTCTTGCACCGCTAGTGGGGTGCTCTCTGAAGCAGGTCTTGTGGAGGACACTTGGGCAGCATCTACCCAATTCAAAAGACACCTATCTTTTCACCCAACAATTTCACTCCTAGAAGTTAGTGATTCTGAACAGCCCGGGGATATGCATTCATGCAAGGGGATTCTCTACAGCATCATTTGTAATAGCAAATAATACATGGAAATAGCCTAAATGCCCATCAGTAGGAGATTGGTTAAATAAATAATGGGGCATCCATACTACTGAATACTAAGCAGTCATTAAAAAGATTGAGTTTGGTCTCTGTGCACTAACATGGGAGGATCTTTACAACATATTTTTGAATAAAGAAACCCAGTTGCTAAAATATATGATCAGCGTGATGCAAAAATATTCTATCCATCTTGGTCTGTGCAGAAATAAATATGTGGAAGGATATGCACCTCTGTGGGGAAACCTTTGGGGAAATTCATCACGCACCTGAGACTCATCTGTCCCTTTCCAAGGTCACTTGTACACTAGATAACATCCTTTCTTGTCCACTCAGGAATATTACCCCAGCAGCCCTTCCTACCCCCCTGCATTATCAAAGTGTCCCTCACCACAGAACTGCTCACATCCAGGCGCAAACATGTCAGGACCTGTTTATACAACTACAAAGAATAAAACATACAATAAAATTTAAAAAACCCTCTACTGGCAAAACACATTTCTTTGATTTATTTTTACAGTTAAACCCCTTAAAATCATTAGCTATGCTCATAATCTCCTATCTCTCTCCTCCAATTTACTCTTAACACATTCATATCTGGATTTCTTCCCCATCACTCCGTCCACTACTGCTCTTGTGGATGTGACCAGTGACCTCTAACTGTCACATCCAGTGAGCAGTTTTCAGTTGTCTCAATGTCACTCCCTCTTCCTTGAAACCCTCTCTCCCTCTTGCTCCCACACTCCTTGAATTTCCTCCTGCCTTTCTGGCTGTCCCTCTCCATCTCCCTTCCAAATTCCTCCTTGGCTCCTCTCCCTGTAAACATATGCTGTCCCTGGGCTCCATCCTTGGTCTTCTTCTCCTTACCCTCTCTCCCTCCCTTGGAGATCTCACCAGAAGTCATCCAGTACTTGTTATTCATATGCAGATGTTCCTAAACTTGCCTCTCAGCCTGGCCCTTTCCCTGAACTGGAGGCTTATACATCTCTACTTAGGCATCCCACAGGTATCTGGTGCCCTTCACACATCCCAGCTGGAATCCTGTTCCTCCTGCCTTGTTTCCCCACCAGCTGCTCCAATCATCTCTCTCCTCTCTGTAAGTTCTAGTTGTTCAGGCTAAAAACTTGTAGTCAGGCTGGACCTGCTCTGTCTTCCTCTTGCGTCCCATGTCACATCTGTCAGTGAACCTGGTGGTTTTCCTTTGAAAGATATCTGAAGTTGACCCCTTCTTATCACCTCCATGGCTCCCTCCCTGATCCCCATCCCAGTCACATTGTCCCTTTCCTGGATATTGTGGTAGCCCCTGCCTCCTCCAAGAGCTGATATCTCATGGGGGGTCCTGTGTGATCTTAAGTAACTTGTCAAATTAAGTCCAGCAGCATGTGCTCCGAGTCTCTTTGGGTGAATGTGTTTGAGCTTCTTCAACATGATGGACTTGGGGCAGTCAGAATATTTATATGGCAGCTCAAAGCTCCAGCATTAGTGTTCCCAAGAACCAAGCAAAAGCTTCATTATCCTTTATGACATAGCTTGGAAGTCACATGGTGTCAGTTCTGCTCTACTCTATTGACCAGTCCCCGAGCTTACCCAGTATTTGGGGTAGAGTGACATAGACATTATCCTTCTGATGGAGGAGTGTCAAAGAATTTACAGACATGTTTTGAAACTGATGCAGACAATGTTTATTGTTCTTAAAGTCTTGCAAAATTCTAAGAAGCCTGGTAGAAAGACCATATGCCTGCATAGAGAGAAGAGGACATGAAATGACCACAAATGTCAGCTTAAAATTCACTTTGCCTGAGATCATGTCTAGACCTGGTTTTAGCCAACATAGAGTAACCCCATCTCTCCTATTTCCTCCCTCTGACAACTAAAATATCTGGACATAATGTAAGAAAAACTCATAGGAAGAAACTGGAAGGTGGAAAGAAGAAGTCCTAAGATTTCAGGACTTGCAGAATGACATGGCAGTGAGTTTCCTGACTTCTCTCATTGTGTCCTGTGTACCCTAGACACAGTATAGCAGAAGCCTCCAACCTAGATCACCAACAGGCACAGACAAAAAGAAGCTCCAAGCAAAGACTGTTTTTCCAAGGTGAATAACCATGGAAAGGGCTGTCTAACACAGCAGAAAATTTTTTGGTAACATTGTCCTATTTTACCCATACACCACACACCAGTGGGAAAACCACCCACATCCTCTGGTATCCACAGGGCAAGAAGAGAGCTGATCTCCCAGGGCTGGTGCTCTGATTTCCCCATCGGTGATGTCATCAGGGTCTGGTGGTAATTAGAACTTCCACCTCTACCCAGTATCTACATGATTGAATGATGAAATATAAAGCAGGGTTAGTCAACACTCCACACACTCCAGACACCTTAAAATGGTCTCTGTGGGAAATAGTGGAGAGATGAACACACATGAAATGGCAATGAAATTGAGTGAGGAAGTGTGAGGCAAGTCTAGTAGCCCTCTGGTCTCCCCAGTCTATCCTGGTATCAATAGAGCTCATTGAGAAGCTGGGCTTCTACTTGGCATCAATAAGGAGGAATGAGGTGGGACCGTGAGGCAAGATTATTTGCCAATCCACTCTCCTTGTCCTGTGTCAATGAGAACAGGGTGGTGACTTTCAGCTTCCTACATGCCAGACTGAAAACTGGAAGCCTTTAAAGGTTTTGTTGTTGTCATTGTTTTGTTTTAGACTTATTGAGGTTTCCTATGTAGAAAAGCATGTCATCCATAAACAGAGACAGTTTTATTCCCTCCTTTCCAGTCTGTATACTTTTGTTTTTCTTGCCTTACTTCTCTAGTGAGAACTTTCAATACTATGTTAAAAAAGGTGACAACATATATACTTGCCTTATTCCTAAACTTAAGGGGAAAGCATTTAGTCTTTCACTATCAAATACAATGTTAGCTATACGGCTAGTTGCTGCTTTGGTGGATGTTACGATTACACTGAGGAAGTTCTTCTCTATTCTTTAGTGTGCTGAGTGTTTTTATCATGAATAGGCATTAGACTTTATCAAATGTTTTTACTTCATCAATTTACATGGTTATATAATTGTTCCTCTACAGCCTTGTGATATGGTGGATTATATTTATTGATTTTTTAATAATAAACCAAAAACTAATGATATAGTATATGTTGGCTAATTGATTTTAAATTAAAAACCAAAACCAAAACAAACAAAAAATGACTAGTAAACCAGCCTTTCATACTTGAGATATAGCCTACATGTTCAAGTTTATAATTATTTTTATACACTGTTGAATTTGAAGCTCTGATATTTTCTTGAGGATTCTGGTCTATAGTTTTCTCTTTTGCCACAGACCAGAAGCACGGTCATTCATGTGGGGTTCCCTCTGCAAGGCACGGAATGCCATGACCCTCCCTCAAAGTGAGGGAGTTAGGCAGAGTCAGAGTCACGGTTATCAATGCCATGCAGCTTTGCTTTCTTTGTTCTCCCTTTTCACCTGATTAGTTCTAAAAAACACTTTTCTCTTTCTACCTACAATTATATCAAACCTTTCTCTGCTCCTACTTTTAGCTTGCTTACGTCAAGCCTCAAGTTTCACCCTACCCTTTTAAGAGATGATAATTAATAGAGATAATGAGAAAAACAATCATAGTAGTATGGTAGCTCCATTGTAACTAGCTTAGTTCAAACAAAAGAAATCTCATAACCACATGACCGCATGCTCACATCCCTGCATTTAAGGAAGGGAGAAAGTCCTGATAGGATAATGATTGATAAAAACCATCTGAGCAAATCATGTGATGTATGGCTATCAGTAAAGTTAAGATCTGTCTTTGTAATAAATTGTTACTTAGATTAGACTTTAACCAAAATGCTGTACTATAAATAAAGAGCCCTGAGAACAGTGTTTTCAGGAGATCCCCACACCATTCTTTGAGTCCGGTCTCCTCATTCGAAGGTGATGACGCCTTCTCTCCCTTCTGGACCCTTCCAGTTACTGGTTGCTGGGGCTGGCTACCGGCACTTTTTTAATACTGCCTTTTGTGGTTTTGGTATCAGGGTAATATTGGTCTCACAAAATGGATTGGGACGTGTTCCCTCCTCTTCTATTTTCTGGAAGAGATTGTGTAAAATTGAAATTAATTCTTTAAATGTTTGGTAGAATTCTCAAGTGAATCCATCTAATCCTGGGAATATCTTTTAGGGAAGTTTCTTAAGTATTAGTTTAATCTCTTTAATAGTATAGAATTATTCAAATTGTCTATTTTGTCTTGGTTGAGTTTGGATAGTTTGTGGTTCTCACAAATTGGTTAGTTTCTTCTAACTAACTGCAGGGTATATATTAATATATAATATAATAATATCTCTTATTTCACTTTGAAATTGATTATTCATGTCTTCTATTTGTACATTTTTGTCAGTCTTTCTAGTGGTTTGTTAATTTTATGATTTTTTCCAAAGTATCCGTTTTTTGCTTCATTGATTTTCTGTACTTTTTCCTATTTTAAAATTCACTGATGTGTTGTGTACAAGAAATACACTTTAAATATAAAGAAATAGTTAGATTAAAAGCAAAGGGAGGAAGAATGATATACCATGCTAACATTAATCAAAAGAAAGCAGGAGTGGCTATAGTAATTTCAGATAGAGTGGACTTCAGACTAAGGAAAAGTATCAGGGATAAAGAGGGGTATTACATAATATAAAGTGGTCAATTCTCCAAGAAGACATTACAATCCTTAATATGTATGCATTTCACAACAGAGTCAAGCATAAATGGAAGGTTTTATGCAAAGCAAAAACTTAAAAACCTGCAAGAAGCAGATGAATCCATTATTATTGTTTGATTCTTCAAGACTCTTCTATCAAATTGGACAGGCATAATTTCAGCAAGGACATAATTGAATTCAACTATATCATCAATCAATTGGATATAATGTATATCCATAGACTACCTCACCTAACAGCAGCAGACTACACATTTTTCTTACGTTCATGTGAAAAATTCACAAAGCCAGACAACATTCTGAGCCATCAAACACACCTTAATTCATTAAAAAAAATAGAGCTCATACAATGTCTGCTCTCAGATCACAGTGGAATTAAACTAGAAATAGATAACAGAAAAGTAGCTGGAAAATCCCAAAATGTTTCAGCAATAAACAACACACTTTTAAATAACACATGAGTTAAGGGAGAAAACCCAAGGCAAATGAAATATTTTGAACTACGTGAAAATGAAAATACAACTTATCAGTATTTGTGATATTCAGTGAAAATATTATTTAGAGGGAAATTTATAGCATTTAATAAACATTTTAGAGAAGAAGAAGAATATAAAATCAGTCTTCTAAGTTTTCATCTGAGGAAACTAGAAAAAGAAGGGCAAATTAAATCTAACATAAGTGGAAGAAAAGAAATAATTAGAATGAGAGGGAAAATCAATGAAATTAAAAACAGGAACTCAATAGAGAAAAATCATGAAAACAAAATCCTATTCTTGGAAAAGATTAATAACATTGTTAAGCCTCTAGCCAGGCTAATAAAGAAAAGAAAAGAGGGAGAGGACATAAATTATTAATATCAGAAATGAAAGATAGAACATCACTACAGGTCGCATGGAAATTAAAGGATATTAAAAGAATACTATGCATAAGGTCATGCCCAGAAATTTGATAATTTAGATAAAATGGACCAATTCCTTGAAATCTGGCAAAATTCACATAAGAAGAAACTGATGATCTGAATAGGCTGATATTTTTAAATAAATTGAGTTAATAATAACTTTCTAAAACTTCCAGAAAGCACCCAGGCCCAGATAGGTTTACTGGTGAAGTCTGCCAAACATTTAAGAAAGAAAATTTACCAATTCTCTACATTCTCCCTGAGCATAGAAGCATGAGGGAAACTTCCAAACATATTCTATAAAGCCAGAATTACCCTAATACCAAAACCAAAGACATTACAAGAAGAGGAAACTATAAACCAATATCTTTCACAAACATAGATGCAAAAATTCTCAACACATAAGCATATAGAATCCAACTATATATAAAAGGAATTATATACCATGACCAAGTGGGATTTATCCCAGGCATGCAAGGCTGGTTCAACATTCAAAAATCAATTAATGTAATCCATCACATCAACAGTACAAAGAAGAAAAATCACATGATCTCATCAATAGATGCAGAGAAAACATTTGACAAAATTCAAGTCCATTAAAAAAAACCCCAAACATCTAGTAAACTAGGAATAGAGGGAAAATTCCTCAATTTGATAAAGAACAGAGACTACCCCTGACTTACTGTGGTTCAACTTATGCTATTTCAACTTATTGATGGTGTGAAAGCAATACACATTCAATAGAAACCATACTTCAAATTTTGAATTTTGATCTTTCCCAGGCCAATAATACGTGGTACAATACTCTCTCATACTGCTGGGCACAGCTCCCTGTTGGCCACATGACTGTGAGGGTAAACAACCAAAACACTTACAACTATTCTATATCCATTCAACCATTCTATTTTTCACTTTCAGTATAGTATTCAATAAATTATATGTCAATATTATGACAAAATCATATGTCAATAAATCATATCTAGTCAACACTTGATTATACAATAGGCTTTGTGTTAGATGATTTTGTCCAACTGTAGGATAATATCAGTGTTCTGAGCACATTTAAGGTCGACTAGGCTAAGCTACATTATTTGGTAGTTTAGGTATATTAAATGCATTTTTGACTTACTATATTTTCAACTTGGAATGGGTTTATCGGACAGAATCCTATTGTAAGTTAAGAAATCTCTGTAGCTCTAAAAAAAAAAACAAAAAACAAAAACCTGTAGTTAACATCATACTTAACGGTGCCACTAAGAAGGCAAGGATTTTCCCTCTTACTGTTTTTCGACACTGTACTGGTAGTCTCATTTAATGCAATAAGACAAGAAAAGGAGATGAAAGATTTACAGATTTTGAAAGAAGAAATAATACTGTTTTATTTCACAGATGACATGATTGTCCATGTAGAAAATCTAAAAGAGTTGACTGAAAAACTCCTGTAACTAATAAATGAATAGCAGTTTTATAAGATACAAAGCTAATAAACAAAAGGCAATCATTTTCCTATCTATCACCAATGAACATATGGAATCTGAAATAAAAATATAGTACTACTTACATTTGTGCCCCCAAAAGGAAATACTTAGATATAAATCTAATAAAATATGTATAAGATCTATATAAGAAAAAACAAAACTTGGAAGAAAGAAATCAAAGAACTAAATAAATAAGGAGATATTCTATGTTTATGGATAAGGATAGTCAATATTGTTACAGTACCAATTCTTCTTAACTGATCTATAGATTCAATGCAATCCTAACGAAAATTCAGCAAGATTTTGTGGATATTGACCACCTTATTCTAAAGTTTATTTATTTATTTTATTTGTTTATTTAAAGATTTTATTTATTTGACAGAGAGAAACACAGCCAGAGAGGAAACACAAGCAGGGGGAGTGAGAGAGGGAGAAGCAGGCTTCCCGACGAGCAGGGAGCCTGATGTGGGACTGGATCCCAGGTCTCCGGGATCATGACCCGAGCTGAAGGCAGTCGCCCAACCCACCCAGGTGCCCTTATTCTAAAGTTTATATGGGGAGACAGAAGACCCAGAAAGCCAACAAATACTGAAGAACAACAAAGTTGGAGACCTGACACTATCCAACTTCCCCCATACAGTCAACTAATCTTTGGCAGAAGAACAAAGACAATACAATGAGAAAAGATAGTCCTTTCTACAAATGGTGCCAAAAACTGTATATCCATATGGAAAAAGATGAAAGGTGATTCTGGACACAGACCTTACACCCTTCATAAAAATAAACTCAAAATGAACCACAGATCTAAGTGTAAAATTTAAAACTATAAAACTCCTAGAAGACAATATAGAAGAAAATCTAGATAATCTTAGCTTTGGTGATGAGTTTTTAGATGCAATGCCAAAGGCATAATTCATGAAAAAAAGAACTGATAAACCAGAGTTCCTTAAAATTATTATTTTTTTGATCTGTGAAAGACATTGGCAAGAGAATGAAAAGACAGGCTACAGACTTGGGGAAAATATTTGCAAAAGATATATTTGATAAAAGTACCAATTATACAAATATATTCAAAGAGCTTTTAAAAACTCAACAATAAGAAAACAGACAATCTGATTACAAATGGGCCAAAGACCCTAACCGATAACTCACCAAAGAAGATATACAGATGTAAATAAATATATGAAAAGATACTTTGCATCATAGGCCTTCAGGGAGATAATGAGACACCACTACAACAATGAGATGTCACTACACACCCGTCAGAATGGTCAAAATCCAGAACACTGACAACACCAAATGTGGTGAGAATGTGGATCAACAGAAACTCTCAGTCATTACTGTTAGGAATGCAAAATGGCACAGTCCCTTTGGAAGATGGTTTGATAGTTTCTTACAAAACTAAACATAGTCCTACCATAAGACCCAGCAATCGCATTCTTTGGTATTTACCCAAAGCAGCTGAAAATTTATGTCCACATAAAAACCTGCATGCAGATGTTTATAACAGCTCTATCCACAATTGTCAAAACTTGGAAGCAACCAAGATGTCCTTCAGTAAGTGAATGAATAAATAAACTGTGGTATTATTATTCAGCACTAAAAAGAAAGGAGTTATCAGTCCATGAAAAGACATGGAGGAAACTTGAAGGCCTATCACTGAGTGAAAAAAGTCATTATGAAAAGTCTACATCATATATGGATTCAAACACAAAATACTACAGAAAAGGTAAAACTATAGAGACAGTAAAAAGATCAATGGTTTCCAAGGTTTAGACGGGAGGGAGGGATTGAAAAGGGGAACACAGAGGATTTTTTGGAACAATGACATTGTAATGGTGGATACAAGTCCTTACGTGTTTGCCCAAACTCCCTAAGACGGAACACGAATGAAAATTATGGACTCTGAGTGATATTGATGTACCAAAGCCAGTTCATCAGTTGTAACAAATGTACTGTGCTGGTAAGGGATGCTGATAACGGGGAGACTACGTACATGTGGGGACAGGAGGTATATGGAACTTCGTATCCCTTCCTCCCAATTTTGCTTTGAATCTTAAATTGTTGTTCATTTTTCTAAATAAACCTTCTTAAACTAATAAGCGAGTTCAACAAGTTCACAGTATACAAGATCAACACACAAAACTAGATCACATTTCTATCTACTAGTGACAAAAACGTGGAATCCAAAATTAAAAACACAGTATAACTTACAAGTACCCCCCCAAAAAATTGAACTCTCAGGTATCAGTGTCACAAAACAAGCCTAGGTTCTGTATCCTGACAATTACAAAATGCTGATGAAAGAAATCAAAGAAGACCTAAATAAATGGAAAGACACACGATGTTCAGATTGGTAGAGTCAACAAATTCAGGATGCAAGTTACCTTCAAATTGCTCTACGGGTTTAATAGAATTCTTTTTCTTTTAAATATTTTATTTATTTATTTACTTGACAGAGCAAGAGAGATCACAAATAGGCAGAGAGGCAGGCAGAGAAAGAGGGGGAAGCAGGCTCCCCGCTGAGCAGAGTCTGATGCAAGCCTAGATGGATCCCAGGACCCTGAGATCATGACCTGAGCTGAAGGCAAAGGCTTAAAACTCTGAGCCACCCAGGCACTCCAGGTTTAATGGAATTCTTATTAAAATCTCAAGAAGTCTTTCTGTAGTCATAGACAAGCTTGCTCCAAACTTTGTATGGAAAGGCACAAGGCATAGGATATCTAAAACAAGTTTTAAAAAGAATAAAGTTGGAGGAACCACTCTAGCTGACATTAAGGCTTACCACGTACCTTCAGTAATCATGGTGGTGTGGTACGATGGACAGGTAGACAGACTAGAGATCCCAGAAATAGACCCATGCACATGTATCCAACTGGTTTTAACAAAGGTGCCCAAGTAATTAAATGTAGGGAAGATAGCCTTTTTAATGAATTGCATGAGAGCAATTGAATGTCCATAAACCCAAAAAAAATGAACCTCAACTTAAGCCTCAAAATTATCTCAAAAATGGATCAGAGACTTAAACGTACAAGACGAAATGACAAAAGTTGTAGAGAAGAAAATATAAGGAAAAACTTTGGGATCCAGGGCTAAATGAATGATTCTTAGACTTGATACCAAAGCACAATCCACTGTGTGACTCCATATTTTCACTGCTTTGTGCAGGTTCATGAGTGACTGCATAAGCACCCTGACTGTTGATTTGGGGTTATGAATACGTTTTAGCTAATAAGCAAATTTTCAAATCAGGAATCATGAGTAATGAGGATGATAGATAGATGATTGATGATAGATAGATAGATAGATAGATAGATAGATAGATAGATAGATAGAATGGATATATGCATGAATAGATAGATGATAGATGATAGATAGATAGATAGATAGATAGATAGAATGGATATATGCATGAATAGATAGATGATAGATGATAGATAGATAGATAGATAGATAGATAGATAGATAGATAGATAATAGAGATATATATATAGAGAGATGATAGATAGATGGATAGATAGATAGATAGATAGATAGATAGATAGATAGATAATAGATAGAGACAGAGAGATCCAGAAAGATAGAGACAGAGAGAGATGGGAGAAGCTTCCTGAGTGAGGGCTATTTGCAATAGAAAGAAATTCTGCACCTTACCAAAGGATTGGTCAAGGGCTTCCTTGACGTGCTGTACTCTCCACAGAGTCCAAGAGAAGGATTTGGGTTCACAGTTTCTTCCCATGCTCTGATGCTACTCTTGAGAGCTTGTTCAATTTCCGTTTCAAGTTCTGCCCAATTCAACCAGAGATTTTCTCTGTTCCCGCTAAGTGCCGGCTCTGTTCTTGGCACTGTGGGGCACACAAGTGAATCATAAAGGGTCTGTGACCAGATGGGAACTGGCACCTACCAAGTCTCTCACAGAGGAGTCTTTTCCAGAACTTCTCAGAAGCTGGGCCAGGGAGCTAATTTAGCAAGCCCCTCCCCACTGTTCCCAAATCTGCCCAGAAGCCAGAAAGCAGACTTGTGGGGGTGTCTAGGGGGTTCACCTGCATGAAGAGGGGAGCCAGGGTTGGGGGAGGAATATCTCCTCTGCCTTTCTTGCCACCAGCGTGCATACTGCACAAAAGCCACTTCTTAGGAATAGTTGTTTAGGTTATGGGTAGACAAGATGGTCTAAAACTATAATTAAAAAGAGTTGGGAAAAACTTGTGAAAATGCATCCTACTGCGACGGAGTAGGCCAATGAGAAGTGAGCGGAGCCCTGTTCAGAGTCTTGGTTCCCTACCAACCAGGAGTGCCCCCTGGTAGCTCACCCTACTTGCAGCATCACCGACCCCATTTTGGAACTGCTAGCTGCCTTTAACTGGCAGAAAGACAAATGTATTCCTAGTGGAGGGAAGAGCATGTGCAAAGGCCCTGAGATGGGAGGAAGCAGGGCCAATCTGAGGTTCTCCAAAAGGGTCTGCATGGCTGGGGTGGAAACACGTCGGGGCAGTTGAGGCTGGAGAGAGGAGGGGTTGGGCCAGGCTGGAATTATCACCAAAGCAGAGAGAAGCCACCAAAGCTGCTCTCCATCAGAGCTGGGGTAGCCAAGAAGGCAGAGGCAAAGAACTTGCCCATTAATTCTTGTCTTCTCATGGAGCCATCTGTGTAGAGCACACCCATATGGCTCTGTTTTATTCCAATTTTCTGAGGTTTGGGGTCATCACTCAGACCTGTCAGCCAACATCTTTCCATTTTTTTCTTCCTGAAACTGCTTTGTTCTGAGATAGTACAGAGCTAGGGAAAATACAGGCCCTGATGCAGGCTCACTTTACCCTGGGGACCTGCCCTTTTCCCCACATCCTCCTCCTTCTCTTCCAGCACAGTGGGGAGGGCCTGGAGCCTGGCCAGGAGGGAATGGGATGGAGGTGGGATGGGCGGGAGGGCTTCAAGGTGGGTCCCAGACCAAGACACCAGCCTGCTGCCACCCAGAAGTTAGTCCTGGAGGCTCTAGGGAGATGCAGCTCTAGAGGAAACAGGTGTCCATATGTGAAACAGCATCATGGGAGCTTTCTGGGACTCAGCAGGGCCCGAATGTGGCACTGGATCTCAGGAGTAGAAGCACGAATGGAGTTCTGGGACCTGGGCAGGGGGGAATTGACCACTGAGCAGGATAGACGCTGTTGGCCAGCAGGAAAGAGGACATCAGCCACCCACTGGCATCCAATGTTTGCTGAGTCCCCGGGGCTGGGCTACAGCTTCTCAGATTCTCCAGGCAGGGCTAAGCCCACAGGGCGGGAGGCAAGCAGCAGTCCCCCCATGGGGAGAAGAGGGGGCAGAAAGAGATAGGACCATCAGTGTTCACATATCCTGTCTGTACAACATCTGAGTCTCTTGGCCACACCCTGGGGCCCCTCAGAGGGCTTAGGCTGGAGCTGAGTACTGGTCACACTAAGCAGAGTGAGCAGCTGATGAGTGATTTATCTGGCATGGTACTAGGGGCTCACGTGTGTTATCTCATTTAGTCTTGTGAGGTAGCGCCTGGGAGCACCGGGGTGGCTCAGTCAGCTAAGCATCTGTCTTCAGCTCAGGTCATGGTCCTGGGGTCCTGGCATCAAACCTGATGTGGGCTTGATCCCCACTGAGCAGGGAGTCTGCATCTCCCTCTGCCTCTGCTCCTCCCTCCCGCTTGTCTTTAATCTCTCTCTCTCTCTCTCTGAGATAAATAAATAAACTTAAAAAAAAGGTGGTAACCATCCTCCTTGTTTGACAGACAAGGAAAATGAGGCTGCTAGGGGTAAGGTGACGTGCCTGAAGCTACACAGCAAGTAGCTGGGATTGGAACGTCCCCAGAGCTCAAAGTCTCAACTGTTACTCTGTGCTTCCTCACTGCTGAGTGGGTAAGAGTGGCCCCAAGAGGAAGAGAGTGGGAGGGGCAGGCAGAGGACAGGGATGTGCTTTTTCCTGGAGCAGATGTTCTGGCCTCCTCTGCACGGCCACCTCCCCGCCCAGCGGCCATGCCCGGGCAGTCATGTCCACGGGTCACATTCGAGTCACCACGGCAGTCACAATGAGGCCACATCAACCATTGATTATCAAGGGCTTATAGTCAATGTACCAGTGACAGGGTTGGGGGTCCCCTCCTTTGCCTTTATGATGCAGCCACTCTGCTCTGCCCAGGCCCCGTGATCTGGCCCCCGCCCCCTTCATGAGTCCACTTCTCAAGTCCTGTCCTTCTCTTACTGACCCTCTCTGACCCCACTAGCCTTCCGGCTATTCCCTAAGTGCAGCTTCCTCCCCTTCACCCGGGGGCTCTAACACAAAGTGCTCACTCCCACCTCTTAGCACAGCTCCCACTCCAGACCCTGTCCTGCCTTGGCCCCAGCAACCTGCTGCTTCTCAGACCAGGCTCCCGGCCACCCCTCTTCCAATCCAAACTGGGTCCCTGGCTCTCATTGCTCATCATACCATTATTTTTTTTTCACATCATTCATTAAACCCCTTAATAATATGTTAACTAGTGGCTATTCAACACCTCTGAGCCATGGCCTGCTGGACCGTGGATGACCTGAGCAGAGGGCGGTGTCCTCTGTTGTGGCCTTGAGTCTAGCACAGCACATGGAGTATAGGAGCTATCCAACAAACACCTGCTGAATGAATCCATAATGGCAGACTCGCCCCCACTTTATCCCTATAGAAACTGAGGGAGGAGAGGTTATGTCACTGTCCAGGATCATAGCAGGCTGGCAGCTGAGCTAGATTTGACCTTGGGTCTGTCTGACTCCCTGAATGGTGCTCATCACCACCGTGATCTGCCCATATCATCTGCACCCTTCAGGTAGAAATGGCTCATTGAGGCAAAAACCACATGCATGTCCTTGGGGACCAGGCCCTGCGGGAGATTGTAGAAATAAAGAAAAAAGAGTAAGAGGCAGTGCTCATCTCTGGGGCATGAGCCGGAGATGCGTATCGGGGTAATGGGCAGCCGGAAAGGGAGGCGCCCACCTTGCCTGATGGCTGTGGGGACGAATGGTCAGTGTTAATGAGGGCAGGGCTGTGGACAAAGAGCAGTAGAATTTCTGCCAGAGGGCAGGGAGCCGAGCTCCTGGCTGAGGCGGCAGCAGGGGCATTATCTAAGCACATGTCATAATGCACACACAGAAAGCAGTACTGGGGGTGTCAGTGGTGGGGCCGGGGAGAAGGACTCAGCATTGGGCTCCCCAGCTTCACCTCTCCCCTCAGGCTCCACCCCTTAAGCACACACCTCATCCTCCAGCCATTTCGAGCCCGGTGCTCTTCCTTGAGCAGCACAAATGCTTCCAAGCCTCTGGGCCTTTGCAAGTACTGTTCCCCCTGCCTGGAGTGCTCTTCCGACCATGACCTCCTGACAAATGCCTCCTCCCCACCTCAGGTCAATGTCACCTCTTCTGGGAAGCTTGCCCACCCTCCCCAGGCAATGCAGACAAGCCCTGCACGCCCCCACCCCGCCCCTGGCCCAGCTGCTGCCTCCCACTGGGCCAGCCTCATCTGTGCTTGTGTGTCCCTCGTGTCCCTCACCTGCCAGGCTCAGAGCTCCCGGGGGACTGACTGGGCTGCAGCTTCCTGAGTGCTAAAGAAATGCTCCCCGTGCCTGAATGAATGAGTGTATGAGTGCAGGCGGGGGGGTCAGGGGGAAGGGGAGGGGCTGTTTCAGTGTCTCCTCGTCCTCTTGAAGTGTTAACACCATGGCCACCAACCCTGCTGGGACACAAAAGGGGTTTCTGGGCCTGGAAATGGCAGGAAAATGTCTTTCGGTCCATCCCCCTGCCTCTAGGCAGGAAAAGACCATGACTCTTTTAAAAATAGCTTTATTGAGGCAGCAGTTGTGTACCAGAAAATTCTCTCTTTTAATGGGTACCTGTCAGTGGCTTTCGGCATTTTTACAGTGTCAAGCAACCAGCCCTGCTATCCAGTTCCAGAACTTTCATCGCCTCAGAAGAAACCGTGTGCCCACGGGCAGTTGCTCCCCACCCCTCCGCAACCCCTGACAAGCACTCATCCCTGTCAGGAGTCTGGACTTGCCTGCTCTCCACATTGCGTGTTAATGAGCTGTCTTAGCTCCCGCTGCTGTAACAAATACCTCAGCCCAGGGGACTCTGCAGCAGACTCTGACCTCCCACACTGCCGGAACCCGGGGGTCCCCGATCAGGGTGCCGCGCTGGAGGGTTCTGGGGACGGCCCTCTTCCCAGTTTGCAGATGCCCGCCTTCTTGCTGTGTCCTCACGTGGCAGAGAGAGCGTGCAATCATCCCCCTTGCGCGTCTTCTTCTCAAGACACCAGTCCCATCATGAGGGCTCCCCCTTCCTGATCCTGTTACCTCCTCCCAAAGCTTCCACCGGGAAATAGCATCCTATCAGGATTAGGTTTCAACATATGAATTCCCGGGGAGAACATTCAGACTATAGCAAGAACCCTACAAGACGAGGGCTTTTCTGACTGGCATCCACCACCTAGTTTTCTTTTCTTTTCTTTTCTTTTCTTTTTTTCTTTTTTTTTCTTTTCTTTTACTTTATTTATTTTTTTTTAATTTTTTTTTATTGTTACTAAAATTTTTTTCCCAGTGTTTCAAGATTCATTCCCCATTCCCCACACCCAGTGCTCCACACTTTAGGTGTCCCCAGTACCCACCACCAGGCTCTCCCATCCCTCTACCCCCCTCCCTCCAAGTCCCTCAGTTTGTTTCTGTGTCCAAAGTCTCTGTTGTTTCGTTTCCCTCCCTAGATTTCAATGTTAATTCCTGTGCCAGCATGTGGCGGTACTTCCTTCCGTTCACTGTTGAATGCTCTTCCGTTGCGTGAATATGCTGTGGTTTGTTCACCCCTTCAGGTGATGGACACGTGGATTGTGTCCAGATCTTCGCTGTCATGAATAATGCCATCATGTACATGCTTTGTGTGTATTTCATTTCTCTTGGCATATATCTGGAAGGGGGGTTGCTGGGTCATTACGGTCCACTGTGTATAACTCAAGGAACGGCCGAACTATTTTTCAGACCAGCTACACTATTCACACTCCCACTGGCAATCACGAGTGTTCCAAATGATCTACATCCTTGCCAATCTTGTTATTACCCGCCTTCTTGATTTCAGCCCTTCTACAGCTAGGAAGTGTCTTCACACTCTAGCTTTGATTTGCATTTCCCTGATGGCTAAGGGGGCTGAGCATCTCTTCATGTGATTATCGGTCATCAATAGATCTTGGGAGAAATGTCTATTCAAATCCTTTGCCCTTTAGAAAAAATGGGTTGTTTGTCTTTTTATTATTGAGTTGTAAAAGTTCTTTATGTATTTCAGATCCAAGCCTTTATCAGACATATGACTCATAAACATTTTCTCCCACATTGTAGTTGTAGTTGGTCTTTTCATCTTTTTGCTTTCCTTTTCTTTTCTTGTCTTGTCTTGTCTTGTCTTTTCTTGTCTTGTCTTGTCTTGTCTTGTCTTTTCTGTCTTTTCTTTTCTTGTCTTGTCTTTTATTTGTTTGAGAGAGAGAGAGAGAGAATGAGAGAGAGTGCATGAGAAGGAAGAGGGTCAGAGGAAGAAGCAGAATTCCCTGCTGAGCAGAGAGTCTGATGCAGATCTTGATCCTGAGACTCCAGGATCATGACTTGAGCCAAAGGCAGTCACTCAACCAACTGAGCCACCCAGGCACCTGTCCTTTCATTTTCTGGATAGTGTCCTTTGAAGTATAAATATTTCTAATTTTGATGAGGTCAATTTATCTATTTTTTGGTTATTATTTGTGCTTTTTGTGTCATAATTAAGAACTTTTTCCCTAGTTCAAGGTCACAAAGATTTACTCTTCTGTTTTCATCTAAGAGTTTTATAATTTTAACTCTTGCATTAAGCTTATAGTTTGAGTTAAATTTTGTGTGTGGTGTGAGGTGGGTATCCATGTTCCCTCATGTGTTTATCCAGTTATAACAGGGTCATTTGTTGCAATGATTATTCTTGGGCACCTGGGTGGCTCAGTTGGTTAAGCATCTGCCTTTGGCTCTGGTCATGATCCCAGGGTCCTGGGATTGAGCCCTGCATCAGGCTCCTTGCTCCGTGGGGAACATGCTTTTCCCTCTGCCTGCCTTTTTTTCTCTCTCTCTGTCAAATAAATAAATAAATAAAATAGGACCAGGCAGTCCACACAGCCGCCAAGGGGCGGGGTCGGGATTTGAACCGACATCTGCCTGGATGGCTAAACACCCTCCCTCCTCCTGCAGGACCTCACAGCGATGTGACACGAGGTGTGAGGTGAACGATGGCCGTGAGAGTCGCGGTGGTGTCGCCGGCATGTGGGGGTGATGATGTTGAGGACAGGTGAGGGTGCGGGCGGCAGAGGTTGTGGGGGGACCGTGGGCGGGATGACATTTCTCCACCCCCGTTGCGTCTGGGCGGGGCCACGTGACCAGCTCTCAGCAGCGTGTTGGGAGAAGTGATGGTGAGTGTCAGCCCCTGGCCAAGGGGATTAAGAAGCAGGTGTGCCTTCTCCCTGTCCTCTCTGCTGCTGGAAGATGCCATCTGGTCTGACGCCGTAGGGTGAGGGGAGTCATGGGATGGAAGGAGCCTGGGGTCCCTTCAACGGGGACACCACCGCCCCCTGGGCAGTGCTGGAGGGAATGAAAGCCAGGGATGGGTTTGGTCTAAGGGAAGGCACCACTGCAGGGCTAGTGGGACCGTCACTTAGAATCTCCATGAGACCGAAGAGAAGGTCATTGTCGGCCCATGTTTCTCGCTGGCCTTTGAGGGTCAGGTTCATGGAGTTCCAGGGAACAGAATCCCCATGGGACAGGGATGAGGAACTGCATAGTGGGCCCACAGCCCCGCACTCCATACTGGCCCTGGAAATAATCACCTCCTCCCTCCCTGGAGCCAGACCCTGCTCCTCCCCAGCGAGCCCCGGGCAGGAGCAGATGGACGCCTCATCTGGTCTCCTTTTCTGGCAAGGTCCATTCTCCTCTGTGAAGAGCAACGCCACCCATCTGGCCAGCTGGCCATGAGCCCAGGAGAGGTGGCGGTGTCCCTGATAATGGTCAGACCCTCATAGAACCCCAGTCCTCACCCATCCCTGCCCTGCTCCTCTCTGGAGGGGAGGACATGGCTCTGCAGGGCTTCTGGGGCTGGGCTGTGGACGCCTCAGGGGCTCCAAACCCGTTGGTGTGGGCTGCACTCCCTGCGGTCGGGCCCGCTCCGGAAGCTGACAGTGGGCCGAGTGTTCGAGGCCAGGCCCTGGCTGCCTCTGGCCTGCAGTGAGAGGGGTGGACCAGAAAATGATGCAAGCCCAGAGGCAGCTTCGGAGCCGTGCAGTCCATCATCCATGTGCCCTCACCGGGCACCTGCGCCTGACTCTTACTCCCCCAGCGCAGGTCGAGTGGCCCAGGGACCTGAGCAGAGCATCTCACTTGGGTCCCCCTCTCCTCTACTGCTGTGCCAGTTCCTGCCTGGGCATGCCTCTGTTCCTCAGCTCCATCGCCCATCCCCGTCTTCACACTGCCTCCCTGTGTGTTTCTAAAGCCTAGCTCTGATGGTGTCACCCCTGCGACACTTGATGGTCTCTCCTTTCATACCTTCATACTTAGGGAAGCCAGTCGGCGCCACAGGCCAGGCTGTCACGATCAGGCCTCTAAGGGCAGAGCAGGAGGGCGTGGGACCCAACTCAAACTTGTCTGTGCACCCAAGACGCAGGAAGCCAATGGCTCAGACACTGGTTTTGAAGCAAAGAAAGATTTATTATCAGAAGGACAACCCCGTGAGAAGGCAGGGGATCCTCCCAAAGCTGCCTTGCTCCTTTGAGCCTAAGGACAGCTATATACATGAAAGGAAGGTAAAGAGTTTCTTGAAACCTTAAATGGGGGTGCTTGAAATAATCTGGGGGTAAACAACCTTCTGGGTGATGAGACTCTATTCGGGACTTAATAAGATCAAATACTTCAAGAAACATGTTACCGCCCAGCTCCTGTCAGGTTTCTACAATCAGTGGGTAAACAGGGAGTAGGGGTAAAAAGCCAAAGTTAAAGAAGATATGGTCCATATATACAATGGAATATTACACCTCCATCAGAAAGGATGAATACCCAACTTTTGTATCAACATGGACGGGATTGGAGGAGCTTATGCTGAGTAAAATAAGCCAAGCAGAGAAAGTCAAGTATCACATGGTTTCACTTACTTGTGGAGCATAAGGAGTAACATGGAGGACAGTGGGAGAAGGAAAGGAAATGTGAACTGGGGTAAATCACAGAGGGAGATGAAGCATGAGAGACCTTGGTCTCTAAGAAACAAACTGAGGGTTTTGGAAGGGAGGGGCCTGGGGGACTGAGTGGGCCTGGTGGTGGGGATGAAGGAGGGCATGAATTGCGTGGAGCACTGTGTGTGGGGCATAAACAGTGAATCTTGGAACACTGAGAAAATAAAATAAATTATTTTTTAAAAAGCCAAAGTTAGTGACTGATTGTGCATGAACTGAAGAGGTAATAAAGCATAATTAAGTAGGGAACAAAACAGAACACGAAGCCGAGTCAATAATGCAATGAATACAACTGTACTTCTGTTCCTGCTTTCAGGGCCGGGAACCAAGAGTCCTGCCTCCAGGGAAGCAGTGAGGGGTTAAGACCAAAACTTTGGAGCCAAAGTCCAAATCACATCTCTGCCCCCAACTTGCTGTGTGACCCTGGGCATGTTACTCAACCTCTCTGAGCCTTAGTTTCCTCACATATAGACCAGAAATAATGCCTGTCCCATAGGATTGCTCTGAGAGTAGACAAGACAACACGTGCGAAGTGCTTGGAGCCATGTCAGCAGCACACGTGCTCTGGGCGTGCCCCATCCCGGCGGCCCATCGCTTCTCTGCATCTGGTCAGGTCAGCACTTTTTCCTTTGGGACCAGGCCCTCCTCTCACCCTGCCCACTTCATCCCCGGACTGACTGCTCAGAGGACCCAATGCGTTTTTCAGGCTCAGCCAGAATGAACTCGATTTTCTCTCACCTGTCACCACACTGTCCTCGTCCTCTCCCACACCTGTGCTGAGCCCTCTGCCCCAGCCCTACCGACAGGCTCTCCAGACATGCGTGGCATTTACCTACTTCTGTGCTTTACTCCTGCTGCTCCCTCTGCCTGGATGCTATGTACCCTAAGCTGCTGGTACCCCCTAACGCTGCCCATCCTTCAGGGCCCCAGCCACCGTGGGCCTTCAAGGCAGAGGGCAGTGGAAGGAAATGGACTTCGGAGCCTGAGAGCTGTGGTTTCATGCCGGTTCTGGCTCTCACTTGCCAGGTGATCTTAGACTTGTTATTTACAGAGCCCAAGCCTGTGATTTCCCTGTCCCGTACACCTGATGTGCACAGACATTCAGGGTTCTTAAATGCACTGGCTGTGGTGGTTCCCGAGAAGGGCCTGGTGCACAGTGGGAGCCTAATAATTTCTGGTTGGCACAGTCGGTGCTCGGTTGATATAAGCCAGCTCTGCTCCCAGCACTTTACCTCCAGAGGAGCAGGCTGGAAACCCAGGGAAATCTCGCCCAGCAGCCTTGCCCTGGGAAAGAGAAATAGAAAATATTCTGATTCCAAAGAGTAAATGTCAGCGGCTTGGGAAGGATTCTGAGCCTCTGAAAATAAATGGGACTGGAAGCGGGGAGGGTAGGAGGATGGGAGAGATGGGGGAAGGGGCAGGGCCAGATGGGGAGGTGGGGTGCCAAGGCTGGGAGAGATAGAGGGAGAGAGTGAGGGAGGGGCTGCTCAGCAAGGTGCCTCCTTGTGTAGGGACTCAGGCGGAGGGACTTTGGTAGGGACTCAGCAGACCTCTAGGCACTCTTGAGGATGGGCTGGAGGACCTGCCCCTGAGGAGGGGACTCTGGTGCCACAAACAGAATGTGGGGATGACACGTCGCCTTCTACAAATCTCTCATGAAATCTCGGCTCAGATGTCACCTTGCTGACCCCCTCGGATCCCTTTCCTGGGCCCCACACCTAAGGTAGCAGCCCCACATCCCTCTCCAGCCCGCTCACCCTGTTTCATTTTCCCTCTCAGCCCCTTTCACTCCGCACAGTTCATAGGTGTCTGTTCACATGTTGTTACCCCCACGCACACCTCAGAGCATCTGTGCCCATCAGCGCCTGTGACTTGGTGAGTCTTGTTCCCCACTGTGTCCCCATGTATGGAGGGAAGCCCCGACCTGAGGCTGGGAGACAAATCTGAGGAGCTATGGCTCCCAGGGGATCTCCCTGAAGGGCCGATTTGACCACACCATGCCCTGCTTAAAACCCTCCTGGGCTCCCGGTTACTCTTGAGATAGACACAGCCAACCTGGCTGGGGCCTCGAAGCCCTGTCCCCTCCTGCTGCACAGCATTTCCCCTTGCGTTCTGTGCTGCGGCTCCCATCCTTGCCCCGCTTCCACTTCCCCAGGGCCTTTGCACATGCTCCCTCTCTGCCCCACATGCTCCCCTCACCTCCTCAGGAGACCTACTCATCTTGCAGGTCTTCACCCCTGGGACCTTCTCCCTGACATCTCGTCTATCTCCACTCCCCACGCCTGCAGAGAGGGTGCCTCATGGCTCCACAGAGTGCTCTTCAGTATTCTGGGTCATAATGGAAATTGTGCGTATGTTAGAGCATGCCTGTAAGCCTCGTTTCCCTCCCTCAGCTGTGAGCAGTGCGAGGGTAGGGGCCGAGTCACCCCTCACTGCCCTGTTCTCTATCGGCACCACACACACACACACACACGGGATGAACACATGAGTGAGGAAATGAATGAATGCAGGTGCATCCCAATGATGTGGTGACATCATGTGGCAGGGCTTCTGCGAGACTGAAGGGAAGGAGGGGATGGCAGAGTGTGACGAGGGTGGACCTGGTGGCGGGACAGAGAGGGGGAGAACAGTTGCTGTGCTCCCAGCCCAGCTGGGTGAACCCCAGCCCTTCACTCCAGAAAAAGCACACTGACTTTACCACTCCCCCCTCCTGCCACCTGCCAACTGAGAGGTGGTTGGAAAGAAGCAGAAAGAGCCCTGGGTGGGCAGGGAGGGTATCCCATCTTTTTCCTGACACTGCCACCTCCTCCCAGAAGATGTCCCTGATTACCCTGGCCTACCTGGAGCTCCCCCTTCCTCCTCTGCATTGTTTGTATATTCCACATATTTTCCTTTTTGCTCTATTCATGGTAAGTGTCAAAATATAATTTATACTAGAATCCTTCTCCGATAAGTGGGAACTCATTCAGGGGAGGGGTGTTGCCTGATTCATCTCCGTGCCCCAGCCCTCAGTGATGGTTTGGCCCCCAGTTAAAAAAGCAAAATTCCAGAGCATACGTTTGAGGCTCTAATTGACTTAATGAAATGATTCACGAATCAGGCAGCGTCCAATCTGGCAAGGAGAGAGGCGCTCTGAGGTGTGCAAAATGGAAGGCTTTTATAGGAACAAGGGTGCGGCCAGAAATTTGCTAGCAAAAGAAAAGAAAGAATTGTTCTCTTAGAAGGATGGGCAGGGCACCTTAGGAGGACTAGCTCATCTTCTAGTGGGGGGATGGAGCGGACGTTGGAGACGCCGACCAGAGAGTTCCTGACTGGCCAGTTGAGGCTACAGTTCTGAGGGAGGTGGAAAGTGGGGTTAGGTTAGGAATTAAGCCCTGATTCGGTGACTTGGCCTAAGTGCCACCATTTGGGACCTGTTGCTTCCTTTAGAACACCCCTTATTACATGTCCTTGAGTGGGACCAGCTGGGATGGTTCATTGTGAGTGTGCCCCTGCCCTCCAGGTTGTGAGGACACAGGGAGGGCCAGGGTGCTGGGTGCTGGGTGGCTGTGAGGGTCGGAGTTCGGCCCTGCTGCGCTGATGGATGATGGGTGGGCATCACCAGGACGGCTGATGGGTTTCACTCTACCCTCCAAGCCTCCCCCATATTTGCCGCTGAGCTGTGGGGGTGGGTCTGAGCTTTTCTGCAGCAGGCCACCCTTTTGTCCCCACAGCCCACAGGGAGCTGAGTGGTTGGTTTGAAATGCGGGAGCAGCCTGTCCTCCAGCTGCTCAGAGCCCCTCAGAGGCCCCACTGCTCCTATAGCAGTGACCCAACCTTGAGCCTGTTGGGGGCCCTGGCAGCCGGGCTCCGGCCCCGCCCCCTGCAGCCCCTCCCACACCCGCCCTGGAGGGAAACTGAGCCTCAGAGAGGCCATGAGACTCGCCCAGGCTACCTGTGATGAGATGGCTGAGCTGGCTTCAAACTCAAGCCTGTTGGGCTCAGTCCCCGCGCCTATCCCCCTCCCCACCACAGGCCATCCAGGAACACCTCCTCGGGGCGGTGCGCACCCCAGCGGGCCCTGTCCCAGCGGACAAAGGCTGTGTCTACGCCCGCATTCATGTCTTGGAATCCCGCGCTGCTCACGGCATAAGATCCTGCCCGGCCCAGGACTCCCATGGACCCATGGCCAGGGCCTCGGCTGTGGTCTGTATAGGAGTCCGAGGGAGGTACGAGAGCCAAGGGATTCATCACCAGGGTGGTGGGGGCCCAGCCCGAGGCCCGTGGGAGGAGCAGACGACCATGCAGCTGACGCGTCCCTTGCCCACAGCGGGGTCTTTGGAAGCATTTGGACTCGGGCACCGAGAGGTCAGCTGAGAGGTCCCTGGGAGGTTCAGGAGTAGATGACAACTGGGCAGCCATGGGGACAGCAGGAAGTAAGTGAACATGAGTGGTCTCAGCAGGACGGAAAGACTTTGGGGTCTGTGAAGGGCTCTGCACAGATTAGGGCCAGAGGGCTCGGTGCTGCGGGGAAGCTGACATCACTGGGCCGACAGCAGGGACAACAGATGGGTCCGGGAAGGGCACTATGCAGGGGGTGCACCTCGCCAGCCCAGGGACTGCAGGCGAGGGTGGTGGCCATGTGATTGGAGGTGAGAGGAACACGCGTGTGGTGTTTATGAAGGGCCAGGCGTCGTCCCCAGCGCTCTACCTGAACACACAGAATGATCCTCACAGGGATCCCGTGAGGTCCATGCTGTTGTTTCCCCCAGTTTATACATGAGACCCAGAGAGGCCGAGTAATTTGCTCAAAGTCAGTGACAAAGCAGGGACTTGAATCCAGGCAATAGTTCCTGAGTTCATGCTTTCACTGTCATTCCACAGGGGCTAGAGGGGATGACCGTGCTGGGGCACTGCCCTTGAGGAGCCACTGTGACGTGGGGGCAAACCACCAGCCAGTTCAGGGTAGTGAATGATCACTTCTAGCTGTAGGGATCAGAGGAGGCTTCCAGGAGGAGGCAGCTTGGATCTCGGCCCTCAAGCAGGAGGGACTATTTGAACAACACAATGGTAACCTATTCAGCAGGGTGGTGACTGCGAGCAGCAGAACCGAGTTCTGGGTGATCAAAGCAGAAAAAGCGTTAATGAAATAGCGAGGTATGATTTGCAGAATCCCCGAGAGAGCTGGAGAGCCAGGCTCAGGTGCTGTGGTGGCAGGAGCAGGAGCCACATCATCCTAGTGGTGACAGCGTCTTGGTCGGCGGCGTCCTGACCCCACAGCTGCGGCCGCTTTCACTACTGCCCCCTGATGCCACAGGCCGCTGTACCACAGCCCATGGACAACAGGTGGGCGTGTCCTAACCTCTGTCCCAGAGAACCAGGACCTGGTGAGCTTCCACCCAAGGCGCAGACCTGGAGCCCGGGGATCTATCTGATTGGAGGAACCTCATCACTTGAACACCCCTGAATCCCCCGGGATGCTGGGGAAATCTATATCTGACGTTACCTGCTCTGTGTCACCGGATCGGGAATTTTCCACCCACGGGACGGAATTTCACTGATGAAAAACACAACGTCAAGGCCATGGCCTTCATCCCAGGTGACAAGGTTGATGAGTGTGGAGGTGAAGAGGAGGGAAGAGCTCAGGACCTGTGGAGAACAGTCTGGGTGTGCAGGAAACACGAGAACCCAGGCTTGCGTGCACACACGCGTGTCAAGTCCACTGGAAACTGAAGGAGGTTGAGACTGGGCAGTGCATATGTGTGCATGCACATGTGTATGTGTGTGCAGTGGCGTATGCCCATGTGTGTGGATGTAGCCGTGTGTGTGGACTCTGGTGTGTGTGTGTGGCATGTGTAGAGATATGCTCCCTCCTCTGTGACTTCTACGGTTTGAGAGTGAGTGGCAGGTGCGGAGAGCCTGCCTACCAGGTGCACGCTGGCATTTCCAGGCAGTGGCCAGGGCAGTGCTGGCGGCCTTGTCAGCCCTGCCCACCTAACCAGGCCACCTGACTCCCCAGCTGCTGATGTTGGCTGCTAATCTGTTCCCAATGCTGCTCTTTCAAGAGTGGCAGTTGACTCCTTGGGTCCCCACCTGTCTCTAAGCCCAGAGAAAGCCACCGCTGGGGAATTCTGTCCGGAAGATATCAAGGCGGAGGTGGGCAGCACAAGGCTGTCTCATCCATCTGTAACTGGATGTCACAGGACCTACAAGCACCCCCTCTCCCGTGCCCTCATTGAGCACCTACTCTGTGCTGCTGTCCCTGCTCCCCCGGTATCTTGATATTTTTCACCTGCAAAGACAGCTTTGGGACAGGAAGTGCACTGCGAGACCAAGTCCTGACTCAGGCTCTGGAGAATTTCTCTTGACTCAGGCAGCCCACCTGACCTCAGCCAAGCCCGATTTTCTGTTGGATGAAGTGGGATGAGAGCCTGCGCTCTAACAGCATATATTACACATTGTTTTATTCCTGCCCCAAGGCCCCGTCGCCAGCTCCCATCTTCCCCCAGGTACTCAGTGCCCACCCTCCCCCCAGCCTCCAGCCAGCCTGCAGGGGAGAACCGGCGTGGCTGCTTCCTTTCCCACAGGGCTCACGGGTGCCTGCAAGCTCTCAGCAGCCCCAGAGAGAATTGCACAGACCCAGCCGAGCTGGCAGACTAGTGCCTTAGCACTCAGAAGGCACAGCTGCCACAAACGGGCCTGGGCGTTAGGACAGTTGGCTTGATGAAGGCCACATGGCAAATTGCTGGCAGGCCGGAGCCTAGAACCTGAGTGTCCTAAGGTCAAGCCAAGTTCCTGCCCCATCCCAGGCATCTGTGGGTGGGGACCTGGCCCACAGTCCTCCTGACCTGGTGGGGAGGTGGAGCCTGAAATGGCCTTGACCTGCTGGGCCCCGAGTCCTGCTGAGCTGTGTGGCCTTGATCAAGCCCTTAACCTCTCTGGGCCTCAGTTTCCTCTTCTGCTAAGAGAAGGGCTGGCATGATGCTTCCTTTCGCCCTAGGCTTCTGTAGCTTATTATAAGAAAAACTCTAAAAATATATTAATTACTTATTATGTGCCAGGCTATATGTCATATATATATATATAAGAAGTTAACTTTATGCCATATACATAGTACATGCATATTATATATTATATATATGACATAAGCTTTATTTGTTATATACACACATATATTATATGTATCAGAAATCATTCTACTTCTGCTCCCAGCAGCTCCCAGACGAGGAAACAAGCCTCCCCGAGGTGAGATAATGTGCCCAAGGTCACACAGCGAAGGACAAAGCAGACTCTGCCATGTTCTCTCCACCACCCACCCTGCACTTTGATAAACCCAGAGTCTGCCTTCAAATAATTCCATTTCTCCAGAGAAGGAACCACTTCATTACAAAGGAAGAACTACTTCATTACAAAAGGTCCCTCTTCACAAAGACAGAAAAAGGAGACCAATTAAAGTCACTTAGTTTTGGCATCACTTTGGAAATCAATGCGCTGTGAATGTGGACCCGGCCTCTGTGGGCAGCTGTCTAATTTTAGCTGAATCTTTGCGGGCTTCTCACCAGGCTCATCCGCCAACGTGGACCGGCAGAGCGGTGCCAAGAGCATCATTGATCTTTGGACTGAAGTGTCCTCATGAAATATAAATCTGCTGTTCGTCAGACGGCCGTCTGCCAGGGAGGCACAGGAGAAGTGTGCCTGGCAGGGGCGAGAAGCACAGGTGCATGGCAGGACCCGCCCCCTTGCACTGTGGTCCTCACCCTTTGCCTGCATTGATATTGGGCTCACAGAGCAGACCTGGAAACTTGATGCCTTTTGCTGTCTCCACTTCATCACAGAGCGATGGAGGAAGGGTTCATTAGAAGGGTGTTAGAGATGTTTACACACATGTGCAAGCTCTTTATAGGGGCCTTTGGCCCCTCAGGGTGAGTTTGCACCTGATAATTTGCATGGGGGCAGTTCATGGGAGGGTGACTCAGGGCTCCGGCTGTAGGACCCTCCATCTGGACCCCAGGGAAGTTGTAAATCTTAAAGAGAGAAAACACTGTCCTTGAATAGCAACAGCCTCTCCTGGGCAGAGTGGGAAGGAGCGGCCATTGTTCTGTCTCACCACCTGTCCCGGGCAGCGGGGCTTTCCAGGAAACCAGAGGGAACAAGAGAGCCCACTGCTTTGGGGCAGGTGCCTCTGTGGTGGCATGGAGAGCAGATCCTGGTGGGGAGGGCTCTGGTGGTCCAGCCTTCATTCAACAGGTGGGTCCTGAGCCCATGGGGGGAAAAGTGACTTGTTCTAAGACCACATGGAAAGTTGGTGGCAGGAAGTGGTCACCGACGTCCCTCACTAGATAGTCAGCTCCTTAAGAGGAGGAGGGTTTTCACACTGGCAGAACCATTGTCCAGTAAGGATTGGGGAAGGAGTGAATGGCTGAATGAATACGGTAGTGACCGTGGACGTGTACAGTGATCTCAGGCATCCGGGCATGTTCCGGAACCATGAAGCCCATGCTGACATAGAATGGCAACCCCACCACTTTCCATGTGATCGTTGATAAGCACCTGGATTCAGTTTCTGACCTGATGCTCCTGGTCCTCGGCTATGAAATGGCAAATGTTAGAGGTCATTTCCCTGGGGTGTTGATAGGATTAACTGAAAGCAAAAGCGAGTTCAGCATTGTGAACTGTTTCAGACACACAGAAACGAACTAAAATAATCGCTATTCATACTAGAATTATTTCTCACCATTAACCTATTTGCTTTATTCTAAGATGCCACATATGGGAAGATACCCCATCAATTGAACAACAGCTTTTGATGCGGGAAGGAAACAGAGAAAGATGAAATAAAATGTCTACATCGATTGAAAGAGGCATCTTGTTCTGGAAAGTTTAAAATATATGTCCCAGAACTGAGATGCAGGATCAATATCAAAAGGCTATTTCTAAATCTCAGACTCCTGGAAGCGCTCCCAGTACTGTCTGAGAAGAGAAGGCTGGGAGCAGTTTGTTCAGGTGCTGAGCCCCGAGTTCTGTTCTGCCTACAGTTGATGGGGGACTAGGGATTCCCGGGAAGCCCCTCCCTCGTCTGAACTCAGTTTCCTGCCCAAAGAGCTAACAGATGGGATTAGATGAGCCCTTGGGGCTCATGGCCCTGGATGTGCAGAAGCATGAGGTCCTCTGCCTGACTCGGCTGGGAAGGAGAGGGCTCCCAGGGCTGAGGTCTTCTTGCTTGATTCAGGGCAGGGGGCGGGGTCAGACCCAGCCTCTCCTGGGCCCTGCACCTTCCCTCAGGCCCCTGAGCCAGGCACAGGGAAGCTGGGACCACATACCCTGGGGATCCTCTGTCCTGAGCAGCCCCCACCCTGTGTCCTGGTGCCCGGAGGCCTCCACTCACCTCTTGCTGCAAGGCCTTCCAGGTCATGCTTACCTCCCGCAGGCCATCCTTGACCTGCTCACAGGACTTCTGGAAGGCAGAGCCTGGCTCCCAGCTCTGGATCCCAGGGAGATTTCAAGGGGTTGGAAGGAGGCGCTGGAGAGCCGGAGCCAGGAGGGAGAATGGAGATGGATGATGGACTCCAAGTGGGTCTCTACTCCTATTTGCTCCAAGTTGCCTTTGAATAAGATAAAATTATACTCTGGTATCCTTTATTCCATAGAGTGCTTCTAGAAAAGGGCACCTTGACATTTTAGGAAGCAAAAAATAAGGACAACGTAAGACGTGTAATATTCAGTGCATACTGAGGATGGAGAAATTTCAAGGAACTCATAGCCAAACCTCTTTAATGTCTTGAAAAATAAAACCATGACAAGGTTTGGTGGTGAGAGGGGAGAAGAATATTCCAGGAGGAAAGCCCAGCTCTGAGGTAGAAGGAGGGCGGGTGGCAAAGGAGAGGAGGCCACTTGGTCCAAGATGTGCAGTGGGGCTTTGGGGGGCTGATGCGTGAACTCTGGGGCCCGGGCTCCCCAGAAATCTCACTTGGCAAACCCCAGCTGCTTCCTACCCTTTGCACACTGGCTCCTGGCCCACCTCGTTGTTGCAACCTTCCCCATGATGAGGCCACATCAGCAAATTCTTGTCTGGACCCTGGCTCTTGGCCTCTCCCCACTCTCAGTTCTCTCCCTGGCCTTCGTAGCCCTATGCTCCCTGGCCCCTGCTCTTCACTCTGTCTCCACCCCTCCATTCCTTTCACTGCTCCTTCTACAAAGATGCCTTCCAAGCTGTGTTCTGTAGTCCCTCTCCTTGAACTTCTAGCAGGTCTGGGCCTCAGGGACGTGGACAGGAGACTCAGGAAACAGACAAGGGCAGAGGCATAGAAGCAAATCAGACCATGACAGTGCCAACAGTAAATGCTTTTCTTGCAGGTATTTTATTTTATTTTATTTTATTTTATTTTATTTTATTTTATTTTATTTTATTTTATTTTATTTTATTTTATTTTATTTTTACTAAATTTTTTTTCCAGTGTTTCAAGATTCATTCCCCATTCCCCACACCCAGTGCTCCACGCTTTAGGTGTCCCCAGTACCCACCACCAGGCTCTCCCATCCCTCCACCCCCCTCCCTCCAAGTCCCTCAGTTTGTTTCTGTGTCTAAAGTCTCTGTTGTTTCGTTTCCCTCCCTAGATTACCCTAGTTCCCATTTACTTTCCTTCTCCCACTGTCCTCCAGTTTACCCCTCATGCACTGCAAGTAAGTGAAACCATGCGATACTTGACTTTTTCTACTTGGCTTATTTCACTCAGCATAATCTCTTCCAGTCCAGTCCATGTAGCTACAAAAGTTGGGTATTCATCCTTTCTGACAGAGGCATAGTACTCCATTGTATATATGTACCACATCTTCTTTATCCATTCATCTGTTGATGGGCACCTTGGCTCTTTCCACAGTTTGGCGATTGTGGCCATTGCTGCGATGAACATTGGGGTGCATATGGTCCTTCTTTTCACTACATCCGTATCTTTGGGATAAATGCCCAGTAGTGCAATTGCAGGGTCATAGGGTAGCTCTATTTTTAATTTTTTAAGGAATCTCCACACTGTTTTCCAAAGCGGCTGCACCAGTTTACATGCCCACCAACAGTGTAAGAGGGTTCCCCTTTCTCCGCAGCCTCTCCAACACTTGTTGTTTCCTGTCTTGTTAATTTTGGCCATTCTGACTGGTGTAAGGTGGTATCTTAGAGTGGTTTTGATTTGAACTTCCCTGATAGCTAGTGACGCTGAACATTTTTTCATGTGTCTGTTGGCCGTTTGTATGTCTTCTATGGAGAAGTGCCTCTTCATGTCTCTTGCCCATTTTTTGATGTGTTCCTCTTCTTTTTGGGTGTTGAGTTTGAGTAGTTCTTTATAGATCTTGGATACCAGCCCTTTGTCTGTAGTGCCATTCTTGCAGGTATTTTAAATAATACAAAGCCTTCAAGAGAGACCTCAGGTAAGCACCTAGGGACCCAGTGGTGGTTGGACTCAAATGACTGTTAGGTAGTGTATCTCCACATCCACTCACAGCTCCAGCACGGTTAGGCCAACACTGTCTCTTTGGTGCTGGCGGCTACAACAGACAGTCTGAGTGGGGGCCCGCACCCCCGCTGCCCACTTCTGGCCGAGGCAGCAGCCTATGTCGCTCTTCTGCTCGGCACACGCTGCTCTCCAGCACGCCCTGTCGACAGCAGACCTGTGCCTCCTCCTTTCCTCTGGCACTGCCCCCCTCACTGCTGCCCTCCCCACTGTCCTGTGGTCCTGGTCTCCTGGAAGACACACCCTGGCCCCCGTCTGTGGTTTGGGACCCTCCCTTGGACAGCTTTCAAGGAGCCTTTGCCTCAGAGCATGAGTGCACCTGATGAAGCGCTTACCATTCCTTGAAGCCCCACCTGTGGGTTTGGAAACCATCCCTCCACAGTCTTTACACACCTGTGCCCATCCCATGGAAGCCAGTCCTGCCGTCCTCCCCACCCAGTAAGCCCCAGTCCCCTCGTGACGAACCTTTAAGACAAGACACCCAGGATTTCTTGTCCCTGGTATATCCCTCTGGAAGTGATGTGAAGCTGGGGGCAGTGTGTTCAAGGAGAAAAGGGATAAGGGATGAACTTGGCAGCAGACACACCTGGTTTCAGATCCTGGTTCTAGTATCTGCTAGTCATGTGACCTTGAGGAAGTTGCTCTCAACCCTGGGATCACACATTTCCGCATGGCAATCACTGACAGGGTGAGCCTGTGTCTGAAAATGCCACAGTAAACCCGGGTCACCCCTACCCCCAGTGCTAACCTCTTTTCCAGAATTTCTCCTGTTGTAGTTTAATCATCTCTTTATTTGATATTGCCCTTTCAGGATCGAGAGCTCCTTGAGGGCAGGAATCATCTCTTGTGCTTTTAACTCAAGCCCAGTGGCTGCCTGCCCTATAGCAGGTGCAGTCCACGCAGCCTGAGTGAGTGGAACACAGTGCGGTTCTTCGGCTACTGCTTTGTCCCAATCTTGTTCTCTTCCTTGGTAGCACTACGCATGTCTCAGATTTCCTTGGTCTTTCCTCCTTGCCTATTGCCCTCTCTATATTCATTTTTTCCTAGAGTCTCAATGTGTTTAATTAGACCTCTTAGATTGTACATTTCACATATTATTATTATATTTTTAAAATTTCATTACATGCATTATTTTGAAACTTCAATCAATACTTCAATGAAAAAATTTATACACAGTATATAGTCTTTGAGCATAATATATGGTATATACATTGTATATATAGTATATACATGTAGTATGCATAATACGCATCATATATAGTATATAATGTGTATTATACATACAAAATACAGTATATACAGTAATATATAGTATATATAGTAATACATGGTATGTAATATATAGTATATACTAGTAATATATAATAATATAGTATATATTATTTAGTACATATTAATAATATATATTATATACTATCTATCATATATACTATATAGTATATATTACTGTATGTATCATTTATATTATATGCTGTATAATACATATATATGCAG
>PITA01016868.1:0-45158 GCA_004023965.1 Spilogale gracilis
AGTACCATGCTGTCTTGGTAATCACAGCTTTGTAATAAAGCCTGAAGTCAGGTAATGAGATGCCCCCAGCTTTGCTTTTCTTCTTCAGCAATTCCTTAGCGATTCGGGGTCTTTTTTGGTTCCATATAAATTTTAGGATTGTTTGTTCTAACGTTTTGAAGAATGTTGGTGGAATTTTGATTGGAATGGCATTGAAAGTGTAGATTGCTCTGGGTAGTATAGACATTTTGACAAATGTCTGTTCTTTTAGACAATTGTTTATTCTTCCGATCCATGAGCATGGAATGCTCTTCCATCTTTTTGTGTCTTCTTCAATTTCGTTCATGAGTGTTCTGTAGTTCCTCGAGTACAGATCCTTGACTTCTTTGGTTAGGTTTATTCCTAAGTATCTTATAATTTTTGGTGCTATAGTAAATGGAATCGATTCTCTGATTTCCCTTTCTATTTTTTCATTGTTAGTATATAAGAATGCAACTGATTTCTGCGCATTGATTTTGTATCCTGCCACATTACCAAATTGTTGTATGAGATCTAGCAGTTTAGGGTAGAGTCTCTTGGGTTTTCCACATATAGTATCATGTCATCTGCAAAGAGAGAGAGTTTGACTTCCTCTTTGCCAAGCTGGATGCCTTTTATTTCTTTCTGTTGTCTGATTGCTGTTGCTAGGACTTCTAACACTATGTTGAATAGTAGTGGTGAGAGTGGGCATCCCTGCCTTGTTCCTGATCTCAGAGGAAAGGCTGTCAGTTTTTTCCCATTGAGGATGATATTCGCTGTGGGTTTTTCATAGATAGATTTTATGACGTTGAGAAATGTTCCCTCTATCCCTATACTTTGAAGAGTTTTGATCAGGAATGGGTGTTGTATTTTGTCAAATGCCTTTTCTGCATCAATTGAGAGTACCATGTGGTTTTTCTCTCTTCTCTTATTGATTTGTTCTATCACGTTGATTGTTTTGCGAGTGTTAAACTACCCCTGCATCCCTGGGATAAAACCCACCTGGTCATGGTGGATAATCTTTTTAATGTATTGTTGGATCCTGTTAGCAAGGATCTTTTTTTTTTTTTTTTTTAAGATTGTATTTTATTTATTTGACAGAGAGAAACATAGCCAGAGAGGGAACACAAGCAGGGGGAGTGAGAGAGGGAGAAGCAGGCTTCCTGCCATGCAGGGAGCCCGATGTGGGACTTGATCCCGGATCTCCGGGATCATGACCTGAGCCGAAGGCAGTTGCTCAACCAACTGAGCCACCCAGGCGCCCCATGTTAGCAAGGATCTTATGGAGAATCTTGGCATCCGTATTCATCAGCGATATTGGTCTTAAGTTCTCCTTTTTGATGGGGTCTTTGTCTGGTTTGGGGATCTCGTATGGTGCATGTTTTGAAAAGGACTAGCAATCCCCTGTAATTCAACTACTTCAAGAAAAGCCATGACAGATTCCTTAGGTAGGAGATAAGTTTCAAACAATGGAGGAAAAGCTGCTTCTATAAGAAAAAGAGCCTAATTATTTAGGAATCAAGTTCCACAGCTTTATTAGAATCTGTTCCATATAATCCCATTCATATTTTCAGATAAAGATTCCTCTTCCTTTGGAATGTCCAACTTTAATAAGAAGAGATGTTATGAAGAGTAGATTTAATTATTTTTTAATTTAACTGGAAATAATTTTAGACTTCAGTTTTAGACTTGATTTTCAGAAATCTCAGTTCTAAAATCAGAGATTTCAAAAATCTCCTATAGCTATAGAAGATAAAGGTTTATTTCAGAGCAAATATAGATAGAAGCATTTTCCTATCTTAGCCTTGACTGGAAAAATAAAAACTCTGAACTCATTATGTACTTTCTTGGGAAAGTCCTCTGGTAACACTTAGAAGCTACCAACCAAATCTATTATTATTCCTTATTTTTACAAAATATTCTGTGGCAAAAAATACCTGGTCATCCAAAACCATTCCTTCTACAGACACTTGATTACAGGTGTCTACAGATGGTATTTTACATTACGCTTTTGCCATGTATTAATCGTGTGTTCATTATCGATGTTCACAGGGTCATTAATGTCTTGGAGTATAAGTACAATCAGTAACAAATTCCAGGTAGCCCGGGGCCATTTCAAAGTATCCTTTCAAAACATTCTGTTCCCCTAGAGCCTTTCTGGAATGAATTTCTCTATAATTTAAGGTTTAGTCAGAGTAGAAGAACAGCGTGTAGTGATACAAAAATGGACCAATTATAGGGAATATGCTGTGTGGAATTATGGGTGCTATGGAAGGTTGTTGACTCAGTATCTTACAAGAGCATGAAATTACTGTAGATCAATAGACAAGGAGAAAGTGAAGCATGAGGCAAGAACAGCTGTAAACTGGAGCCCAGCTCTATCCCTTATGGCCTCTCATCTTGACGGTGCAGTGGGGTGGAAAAGAAGTAAATGCTCTTTATCTGGCACACAATTTGAAGAAAGTAATGAGTACATAGAATGGGATTTGGAGTCTCTGCAATTCCAGCTGCAGCCCCACACCATCTTCTGTAAGACAGAAGATCATGACAAAGTGTGTTTCAGCGCAGTGTGCTTGCCCCCTACACTGATTTCAGAGAGTAATGGTGGCTCCTTCACTTTTGTCTTACAAATCTCACACAAATCTCTCCTGTTGTGGAACTTAAGGGAAAAAGAAAACTAGGAAATGTACTTCCCTTTAACCCAGATGCTGAGGTGCAAAACTATCAGACCATGTAGATATTATCATGTTAAACTACAGAATTCAACAATTCTTTGAACATTCTGGAAATCAATCTTATCCATCCTATTTATTATATTTTGACCCATTATCTCAGCCCTTAGATCTTCAGTTTGTAGACAGTTACATTACATTTTGACCTGTTGCTTAAAACTGCTAAAAATTCATACATTATATTTGGGTTGAATTTCCATTAAGTTTGCTATTAATTCTCTAGGTCAGTTTCAATCGTGTCTGTATTCCATAGCATGTTTGTTTGCATATAATAGATCCCAGATGCAAGGAAAATGTAAAAAAAAAAAAAGAAATATGAGCAAAAATCAAAATGTAGACCATATAATTTACTGACAGTTTCACTCATGTCAATTAAGTGCCAGAATTAGGGTTTTCATTGCTGATACTCCATGACTCAACCCCCTATTGACCAACAATCCATGAAGTCTGACTAAATTTGGGGAGTTTTCCATAATCTTGCAAAATCTGAAAGATCCATCACTGGAAAAAGTTCTTGAAAGAGAAAATACATATTGCCTAATGCCAGTGTACATTACATAAAAATTAACATATAAGAACTTGCTCTGCTGGTTTAATTTGTATAGAAATAAACAGAATGGAAAGAAATCAGAGAGGGAGACAAACCATGAGAGGCTCTTAACACTAGGAAATAAACTGAGGGTTGCTGGAGGGGAGGGAGGTAGGGGATAGGGTAATGGGGTGATGTGGACATTAAGGAGAGCACATGGTGTGATGAGTGTTATAGGCAACTGATGAATTATTGAACTGTGCATCTGAAACTAATGATATACTATATGTTGGCTGATAGAATTTAAATTATAAAAAAGAAATAAAAAATAATATTGTAACAGGAACATTCTCTTTCATATCATTTAACCAGAAAGTTATGTTTTAAAGGAAGTCATGTCTTGTCCCAGTTGTTGTCAGTGATTCCCACCAGTAGTACACATCCAGTATTCTGCATGAATTTATTTAATGCAAGAGCTATGATGTTGCTGACTGTAAAATGCTAATGAATTTTTCATAGAATATCCAACCAGCCATTTAAAAAAACCTGTTTGCTGATCTAGTGGGTTTAAAGCCTCTTTTTATTTTATCTGGTATTTTCTATAATTCCACCTATGCGATAATTAGTTATCACTACAGTATTAACAAAGAGACTAAAATACTATATCTGCTGAAAAAGAAGTTATTGCTTTCCATTATTGATTTCTGTGTTTGGAAAAATAAGAATCATTACATACACTTCAGTGTGACTCTATTACATAACTAAATCATCAATATCTTTCTAAAGTAAAAATTTTAAAATTCTAAAGTGCATCCTTCCAGAATAGTCATTTTCACCCCTTTTTAAATAGCTTTTAAAACATTCCTTATAAGTCTTCCATCTTTTTTCCATCAAAGTTATTTTCCTTTTTCTTTTAGGTTCTTTTTCTCTTTACTGTGCTAACTTACACTTACTTTTTCTTCTGTTTGCTTATTTTTTATTTCAATTGTCAAAACCCATTAAACATTATTCTCCATCTCCATTCTTATTCAACTCCAGGTAGAAATGAATATTCCCTTCTTTATTCTCTACTGTGCATATATTTCTATGACAGGCTCTCTGATAATTTATTCCTCTTGTTTCTTTACATGTCTGTCATCTCCACTATCCTGAAAGCACTTTGGAGTCGGAGACTATGTTTTACCTTAAATCCCCAATGTCAAGCACATTATCAGTGACACAGGCAGTGACTGAAGGATGGGTAAATGGATGGGTGAATAGTAGAAGCAAAGTGCCTTAGGAATCAGACTGTTTTTTTCAGTGCAGAAGGAGTAGTGTCATCAAAGATGTATTTAAGCATCCATGAAGCAGAAGTACAGCAATGTTTGTACAATGATTGGGAGTAAAATACAAAAGAATGATGGTTCTATAGGATCAATGCCTTCAATGTCCTGGTATTGGTGCAACTGTTCGTACACTGTGTGAATGTGAGACAGAGGAATAGACATCAACCTGAATAAGCAGCACATTTTTGTAGGGTTGATTTAATATTTCTCTCCTGAAGCTGTTCCCTTCCATTCACTGGGAATGAGCCATCTACTCTATGAGTTAAGGAAAAAAAAAACATACAAAAGGTTAAGAATCACTGCTCCATGGTTTAAAATCGTCCATAAGTTAAAATATAAATAAACCACATGAGACCAATATAAAAACATATTGCCCATGATTCATTGTCTGGCTGCTTCTCCAAAGGCTGATGGATGTTTATGTCAGAGTGGGGAAGCGGGGACATGAACTCACATAGTACTTCCTGGGCTCTCCGAGCTCCTGGTGAGACCTTTGGGCATATACATAGTAAGAGTGTACACATAGTGATTTTCCCCAATTATGTCCTTAGAATAGCCATGGCTGCAAAAGGGCTACTTTTTGTCTCTCTTTTAATACATGGCTAAATTGAGAAATACATTAAGCCGGGTTTCTTTTCTTCATTCACTCATCATTACTGTAAAACAGTTGTCTGTTTCAGGGCTGCCTGTTATAGCAAACAATATTTCTTAGTTTCATTTCTCTTAAATTTATTATTGTCTTTCTATTGTTGTCTTTCTGTTGATAGATTGAAGGACTTCATTTTGTATCTCTTGGAGGTAGATCAAACCAACCAAGAATTTGTACATTGTCCTATAACTTAGAAACACATCTAAAATTAAAATTGACTTGGGTAAAGGAAGAATGTTTCCAAGAAGCCTCATAGTTTTCATTATACAAAGGGAGGATGAAATTGGTATTTTGGTTTTAAATAAGATACACACACACACACACACACACACATCACACACAATTCATGTGATTTGCAATTTCATCCTTTTCCTGAGAACAGTTCAAATTTCTAATATTGCAAAACAGGCATTAAAAACCAAGATATAAAAATAAATATATGATTCCCAGCCTAATCATCCTCAATAATTTCAGATTTGGTGTACCTTATTGTTTGCTACTTGATTTTGTGCCTATGACTAAATGCTTTAACATGGGTGCCAATGTGAACACTTCAAATTGTTTCCATAGATAAATGTAGCTAACACAAAGTCTTTTGGTACAAAGCCCATCAAGGCAAAGGCTAAGTTAGATCTATTTTAAGGAGAATTCTGGTCTACAGAGACTTGGTTACATTGAAGTTACTATGCATTTTTAATTAAAAATAATTTTCAAATTTTTATGATATCCCTAGGGTGCTATAAAACCAAGGTTTGTAATCACCAAGATAGACAGTTTACCATATGGTTTCACATAGTATTATGGCTTTGTAAGTAACTGTTTTATCTTTAAGTATATGTTTGTCAAATATGCTGAAAGGACATTATGTACTTTTTCAGGTTTTAAGAAAAGAAAACCATGTTAATTCAACATTTTTACATATCCATATCTGTTTCTTATAATCCCTGATCCTCATTAATGGAATGCCCCAAGGGGCACTTAAAAGCAACTAAGCATCAGTTGAAAATGCATTATGACTTTATTTTCTCCCCAGAAAAAAAAGAGTCTCGATCCATTTCCATCCTTATAAATTATAAAGTGCTGCTGCCCTTCGCTGCGGTCTTAACGGCACTGAGGCAGAGTTCTCAGCTTGTCAGGTATTAATAATGGCTCTCTCTGTCTGCCCTTCAGCTGAGACATTAAACTGAGGTCTCATCTGCTTGCCTCTAGTGGCTGCTCAGGTGGAGGTAAAGATCACATCACGCTTTTCTGAAAGAGGATGGGGCGACCTCAGAGCCTTGACCTTCATTTTCAAAACATGTAATACACAAGGCTGGGGGTAAGTTATTGCTTCATATCTGAAGCTGCCAGCTTGATTTCCATGGGCTGTGGAATCCTCGGAATCAAAACAATGAGTTCGAATTTCATTTTAGACTATTTTGAAATTATGAAACATAATACAATCTCTTTTGTTCTATTTTCCAATGCCATAAGGGGAATAGGCATATTGGTAATTTGATGAGAAATAACTTTTCCATTATAGCTAAATTTTAGATGTCTACAAAAATGCTTTTTTGAGAACTCATTACCTAAGTAACAATAGGACCTTGTAGGGAAGAGGCGTACCAGTCCCCGTTGGTGTATAGTTCATATACCACATTAAATCAGAAGCCTCAGAAGCAGGTGGAATTGTCCAATATACAAAGGAACATTCCCTGTCATTTCAAATGAATTTTGATTATTTCTATACTACTTGAAGCAAGCAAATATACTCACTTAAATTTTACTTGAGTATGTAGTATTATCCATTATAAAAGTAACTGATGGAAACAACCCAAATGTCTATCAACTGACAATAATAATAAGAAGAAGCCGCCAATGTGGTATAGCCATACAGTAGAGTATTATTCAGCCATAAAATATGCATACGGATACATGCTATCATGTGGCTAAACCTCGAAGACTTTATACTAAGTGAAAGAAGCCAGACACAAAAGGCTACATAGTGTATGATTCTCTTTACAAGAAATATCCAGAATAAAGAAATAGAGAAAGACAGAAAGCAGATTAACGGCAATCTGGGGCTGGGGGCAAAGGAGAATAGGGAATGACTGGTTAATGGGGAGGATGCTGAGGCTGGTGTGGGTCGAGGTACTGGTGCGGTTGCACAGCGCTGTGAATGCTGAATGGCATTAAACTGAACCTTTTAAAACGGTTTAAATATGGGCACCTGAGAAGCTCCATCGGTTGAGTGTCTGCCTTGGGCTCAGGGCATGTTCCGGGCGTTCCCACATCTGGCTCCCTGCTCAGCCAGGAGTCTGCTTCTCCCTCTGCCTCTTCTCCCGCTCATGCTCTCTCTCTCTCTCTCTCTCTCTCTCTCTCTCAAGTGAATAAATAAAATCCTTAAAAACATAAAAAGTAGATAAAATGGTTAAAATAGTAAATTTTTTGCTCTGTGTGTTTTGCCACAATAAAAAAAAAACATGTTAATATAGGGTTAAAAAAAGTAACTGAAATAGACAATTTGCATTTGAAAATTGGAGCGAAAGAGGAATTACCAAAATAACTCAAAACACACTCACTTGGGTTACATGAAGAGAATTGCACCTTTTCAGAATACAAATTAGATTTAATTTTCTTGACTACGGAAAGTGAGAAACTAAATGCTATCACATGATTTTATGACATGAAACAAAAATGAAAGTGATCACAACTCTTATCTTACCTGAAAGTTAAATAAATGAAGGCAGGCTCTTTCCATTTAATGCTCTTCCCCCCAGAGTGCCTCACAAAACTCCCACCACACATTGCTCAAGCAGGGAGTGTTCAATTTACATGGATGAATGAAAGGAAAACACTACCATTTTAAAAAGAACAAGTCTACATTTTAAAGAGGCCTCTTTTAAATAAAACTCCAAAGACCCTGAATCATAAAATCAAAGTAAGATAGATTTCTCCAAATACTCGCGATCTCAGAAAGACATACCTTCAGACTCTTTGAGGTAGCTCAGAAGAAAGCCCTGAGGGTACCTCAGCAATTGTAGAGCATCTCCTGTAAACATTTATAACAGGGAGTAGGGTCATACTTTACTTATCTATATCAAGTAATACATGCACTTCACTTTGTCACCCAGTACAGCAAGAAATAGAAAGCATCGTTTTCAGCTGGATAGAACAACACATTTCAGAAACCGCTGAAGGGAAATGTCTGTCTTAAGAATTCCTTCCTTAATACCATTGTCCCTACCATGGCTTTATAAAGAAGTCTACTGGTTTAAATCTATGATTCATGTAGACTTCTGGGCCACTTCATGAAACTTTGTTGCATTACTGCCATGCAAGATATAGATCCCACTGGAACTTTGAACAAGGAAGGAATGGAAATTGGTTGAAATAATGCAAAGACTAGACCTAGGAGGAGGACAGAAAGATAGAAAAGCCATCATCTCTAGTTTTCTCTATGTGGGGTGTGCAACAGTTGATTTGGAAACTATAGACCAGATTGACTTCTTTCAGCTCCTGTGTCAAGGTTTTATAATCAGATGACCAATAGCATGTTTTCTCTTCTCCAAGAACCAAACTATGGTAATTCTGAGTTCAAAGAAGGAAATAATTAACAAACATATTTAGAATGATTTCCTCATGGGGAAGGAGTCAGGAAAGGATAGGAGAGGACCACCTCTGTAAAACTTGGACTTAGCTTCCACAGTTGAAGTGGTAACTTTGATAGCCAGGTAGCTATTTCCAGGAAATCACAGCTCTCTATAAAACTCCCTGTGTAACTGTTCAAGGTGAGAGGCTGAATAAAAAGCTATGATAAAAAATAAAGCTGGAGGAAGGGAAAAAACTTTCTGTACAAACACATTTTAAGTACACTTATTAGGGTAAAGTAATTTTTACTGTAAATATTTCATGCTGAGTCAGAATTTTTCCAATACATGATCTCCCACCTGGAAATAAATTAGAAATTTTTGAAGGCTGCATGAATATGTTCAAGCCACTGGCAGAAAAACGTACTAATGGTACTTTAAGAGACTGAGTAACCAACAGTTTTCACAAATGCTTAATTCAGGGTGGGGGTATAAAATGCCAACTCCAACCAGTCAATTCAGTCATCGGGTAAAAAAGAAAATCAATTACCTTTATTAAAAACATTTTAAAAAGTAAAATTGATTGTTTTGGTACTACATAATCTGATGTATTAGCAGAATGATGAAATTCCCTGTTTTCCCTATTTTCAAAAACTTCGGGAAATGTGGAATTTTGGTTTTACCCATGTTACCATGTTATATGCAAATACAAAAATATAAATATGTACATCTAAACTAATATAATGAACATCACCCAAAAGTCTTATGGACATGTGGAAACTGTGGTGACACTAAGTTAATTAATAAACAAATAAGGAGCATAGTTACTTTTCTAGAATACCATTATCACAAGAGAATGACATAAGATGCTAGGCACTTCCGTGTTCTCTTTGAATATGCAATAGCAAAAGTAATAGCCGGTATGTATTGATTAACTCCAGATGTACCACCTCACTTAATCTTTAAAACAGACCAAGGCACAGACATAGCGGTCGTCTTGCTAGGAGTCAGGAATCTAGCAGTGTCAGAATATGGGATATGGATTTGAACCTGTGTTCTCTGCAGTCAGAACCTGAGCTCTGAGCATTTATTCTGCCCTTATGAGATTGTTCTAGAAATAGGAAACTAGATGTGGATTTGCAATACATTTAACTCAAATTTCTAACTGATTCAAGTGATGGGGCTGATTATTCAAAATGTGTACTTTTTATCTTATCCAGGGCCTCCCGTAAAAAATTTATAAATTTAAACATACAACAGTGGTGATCAGGGTTCAAATTTTTATTAGTTGAGGATTTTTTTTTATTTTTTATTTATTTATCTGATGAGAATGAGAGACAGTGCACAAGCAGGGGGAGCAGCAGGCAGAGGGAGAAGCAGACTCCTCACTGAGCAGGGAGCCATGGAACTCAATCCCAGGGCCCTGGGATCATGACCTGAGCCAAAGGCAGATGTGTAACAACTGAGCCACCCAGGGGCCCCTGATTGAACATATTTATAATGAGGCCTCAGTTTCAGACAAGTCAGGATCCCATTTCTAATCAAACTGTAAAATGAAGATAGAAACATTTCATTTCTTATCAAAAATGTTCAATGAGAATACAGTGTCTTTATGGCGCTGGCCTCAACCTATCTTGTGACTACCGTACGCACGACACCTCATGCAGTGCCGTGAAGAAGCAGTGAGAGAAAGAGTCTTGAAAAGGAATCAACTCTCCTGCTCCCTAGGACACAGGAATGTCATGTGATATTAAATTAATGTCAGATCAGCTCTCTTTCCACTTCTTCGTTCCTTACCTTCTCTAGTGCCTTATTATCCCCCAGTCCAAGAGGGACCAGTACACAGAAATATTTGAGATCTATATACTGAAGACTAAAATTAAAGCTGGGACAGAATTGGTTGTAGAAATCAAAATGTAAGTGTTACTCTTGATTACACCACATCTATCTCGCTTTGATTCCTTGAGAAACTGAATCTCTCTGAGATCCTTTCTTTCTTTGTAGAATGACAGTAATTATACCCGCTCTGAGTTTCTGTGAAAATCAAATGAGATAATGTGTGTGAAAATGCTTTGTGGATTATCCAAGTTGCTCTTTTTGGTGAAGAGACTAATTTAATAACCAACCCCTTCTTAATATGATTATAAATCCAAAAAGCCAGGAAAGCCTTTAAAAATAATGCATTTTGATTTCCTTGATCTTACTACCAGTCTAAGAAAGTTGTGAACCCAAGTGGTAGCCATGAAAGAGACAAGTCACAGAGACCAGGATTGGGTCCAGCATGGGGAGGACCAGGCCTGAACCAAAGGAGGAAGGTTAGTGAGGGCAGAATGTCCCATAAACGCTGAGTCAGCAGGCCCGACTGGCATGCTGGCATATCTCAAATAGACAGAATTTTTTTTAGTTTTTTAAGGGTTCTGAATTTCTTACACTTCAGCTATGAATTTTTTTTTAAGATTTTATTTATTTATTTGACAGAGAGATAGGGAGCACAAATAGGCAGAGCAGCAGACAGAGGGAGAGGGAGAAACAGGCTCTCCACTGAGCAGGGAGCCAGATGTGGGGCTTGATCCCAGGATCCAGGGATCATGACCTGAGCCTCTTAGGTGCCCCAATAGAAACATATTGAAATATGAATTTCAAAGATAAATTTGAATGTTTTGAGTAGGTTAGTCATTATTACAGTTTTTGTCTCTTATGAATAAATATGAATGTGCTAAAAACTTTTCCTTCAAAAGCAGTTGTTCAGGGTGCCTGGGTGGCTCAGTCATTAAGTGTTTGCCTTCAGCTCAGGTCATGATCCCAGAGCCCCTGGATCCAGCCCCTCATTAGGCTCCCTCCTCTGCTGCAGGCCTGATCCTCCCTCTCACTCCCCGTGCTTGTGTCCCTCTCTAGCTATGTTTCTATCTGTCAAATAAATAAAATCTTCAACAACAACAAAAAAGCAGTTGTTCAAATGAGTTACTATATTTCTATAAGTACATAAACAAAATCCTCAGATACACAATAATCACATTAACGTTAAAGCAATATTTAAAAAATCAGAATGTTTTATTGATGACTTGCCAAATTTATCCATGAAGTTTTTTTGTGGTTTTTTTTTTTTTTTTTTTTTTTTTTGCTTCAGTGACCTGTATACCACCAAAACATGCATGTGTAAAAACATGAGAAACCAGAAAACAGTAAGACTAGCTGGTACACAAATTTGTGTAGCAATCATACTGAACATTTGTTTAAGAACTGGGGATAAGAAAAATAAGAAAAAGTTCTAACCTTAAAGAGGTTTAAATATGAATATTCATCTCACTCTTAACAATTAGTTAAGGTCTGGCCACTATTTTACTAGAAAGGGAAGACATAATGCCTATGACACAGATTTTAAAAAGGAACAAAATGAGGAAAATATATAGCAGTTAAGCAAATCACAGGAGAATTGGAGATATGATTCCATATTTCATTTTCAAAAAAAGAAGACTGGAGATTCTTTCAAGTTTTTTCCCCTTAGAGTCCCCAAAATAGGACACTATATTGAAATCAGCAGGTCATGCACAAGAAGATGGTTTAACTGCTAATTAACACTAGATGATATACTGAGAATTACATGCTAATTAATTCTCTGTAGGTCTAAATGCCCTTTCTTCTATGTCATTTTCAATGAACATATTAATATGAAGGCTAAGGTAGCATGTCTGTTACATGAATTAGTAATCAATGAAAATTGTGTTTTAAAAATTAGATGTATTAGGAATTTTTTTATATAGAGAGAGATAACTGAAATGCAGGAAATTGCTTACTGGGAAAAAGCTCACAGACATTCATATAAATGTCAGTGTGTGGATATTTTGAAAGACATAAAAGCATTATCATGAGAAAAAGGAATGAAAGTGAGAAAGGAATTTTAAATCCTAAAGATGTCTTCTTGTAAACCCTTAATTTCAAGAGTTGGACTTGCCCACAGCCAGAGCATTGTGTCAGTGTGACCCAACTGCACCTCTGTGAATGGTTTCATAAAACCCTTTACTAAAATCCCTTTAAGAATGCTCCTTACATTGCCCATTCCCCACACCCAGTGCTCCATGCAATAGGTGCCCTCAGTGGGGAATGGGCAATGAATCTTGGAACACTGGAAAAAAAAAAAAAAAAAAAAAAAAAAGAATGTTCCTTACAGCCTCCTCTTTTAGCCTCCTTGCCTGCCTCCTGGGTTGAAGACATTCCTGAGGCAGAATGTGCCTGGCTGTGGGAAAAGCATGATTTCCCCTGAGGTAAGGGACGTCTACAGTTAAGTTGGGTTTTGAGGAGTAGCCAGAGGTTGAGTAGTTTCATTATTATTCCTTGCAGCAAGCTCAGTACTTTTAATTGTGGTCACCATGTCTCGCTGGTTTGCTGATGCCCTCCATCACTACTTCCTCTGTATCCTTCTGAGGGTAATGAGGTTCACCTGTTTAAGAGTCTCCCCACCACAAATAAACACTATCAAACAGATTTTAAAACCTCTGTGGTCGATCTTGTTGTAAAAGGCCTCACTCTCCGTCGGTCTTTAGATGCGATTTGTCTACTTATTTATTTATTGCTTTCATACATTATTCTATTTGGTCTCCAGCATTTAAAAAATACCTAAATATTTTACAATCATTAAAGCTGGCTGGAGAGCTTTCAAAAAAAAACGTTGTTGCAGAAGAATTTCTAGCAAAAGGCTCCCTTTTGGTGATGTAAGGTTGAAATGTGACTGAATATAACAATTATAATTTTTCACTTGCAAAATAATTCATCTCTTGAGTAAACATTAGCTGTGCATACATTTTTTAATAAGGAGAAAATATGCATAGCTACTCAGCAATGATAATGTGCACCCAATAATGCATATCACACAAGGGAATGTCATTGTTTTGCTCTGTATTGACAATTGTTTTTTTAAAGCAATTTCATTTAGAAAGGTCAAATTAAAGACCCACACATGAATGTACATTGTATTTTAACTAACAGAATTGTACATATTCAAAATCAAAGTGAATTTTCATTGGTAATATTTATAAAAATCGCCAAAGAATGTAATGACAGAAGGTGTTTGAAGGTTGAAAGAGCAAGTTTGATGACTAAAACTGCAACTTAATTGTTTTATGATGTTGCATAAGTTTCTAAACTTCTGTCCTTAAGAGTCCATATATGCAAAATAGACATAATAATACTTACTATAAAGCAGTGGTCTTGTGAGAATTAAGTAAGAAAATGTAAGACAATTATCCAGCATATTGCCTGGCATATAGAAGACAATAAATGTTCGAAAATAATGATTATGATGAATTAAACCTCCTTTTTTTAAATCAGCAGTACCACATATTTAACTCTACATTAGGTTTGACCCAGGGGTAACTGATACTGTTATTGAAAAGCAATAAATAAATAACACTAACATGCAAAGCTAGTGCCATGAAAAGAATCACAGGTCCTGGTCAATAGCTGTAAATCTCAACCAGTGTTTAATACCATGAATCACAGCAAAGAAATCTTAGTTAGTCCTGAATTAATTAGTCTAAGGACTAATTAATAAAAGTCTCTTTACATATTTGGGTGTTTTCCCCTTCAAGAAAGGAAACATCTATTAGTTAAATGCATATGCATAGGGATTTGGGGACCAAGATGTAGATTCTTTTTTTTTTTTTTTTTAAGATTTTATTTATATATTTGTGAGAGAGAGAAAAGAAAGAGCATAAGCAGGGGGAGCAGCAGGCAGAGGGAAAAGCAGGTTCTCTGCTGAACAAGGAGCCTGAAACAGGACTCAATCCCAGGACCCTGGGGCCATGACCTGAATCCAAGGCAGACACTTAACTGACTGAGCCACCCAGGTGTCCCCAAACTGTAGCTTCTCATCTTGGTTTTAAAATTAATATCTGTACAACCCAGAGCAAATCACCTGATCTCTCTGTGACTCAGTTTCCTTGGTGATGATAAAGGTAGGATATGCTTCATAGAATTTTTGAGGGCGCTAAGTTAGTTAGAGGTATGAAACACTTAGAATGGTATCTGGCATGAAGTAAGAAGTTGATTTATTATTATCTATAAAATAAAGGTAAGCTGTAGATATCAAAAGTTTCCTCTGGCTCTGAGCTTCTATAATCACATGATATGAATTACATTCTTACTCTTCTCCACTAACATGAATTTTCCTGAATCTGACAGCCCTTTATCATTTTACTTCCTTTCACATTACTGTCTCCCTAAGCCTGAGGATAGTATTAGAGACAACCAGCATCCTTATTCCTATTTTCACATGCATATTATAGAACTAAATATGTATAGTCTGTGTCTGAAAATTGCCATGATTTAGGTATAATCAGCCTATTGTTTAGAGCATCAGTTCTACTACCACAAAATCTAAATATACCTCTACCAGCAACAGAGAATAAGACAGTATTTCACTCCTCTCTCTGTGGCATTGAACTGAACTAACGTAGAATCAAGGGAAGGAGTGCTGGAGCTGTTTCAGGAAATATAATTGCTCCCTAGCGTATCCAAATGCCCCTTACATTTGTTATATTCCCAGGCATATAAACTTCTCCCTAAAATTTCATTATCTTGACAAAATTTTCTTTTAGTCTTAGAAAACTCTTTTCACCTTTGAATAGGAGGTTTGTGCATTGCAGGGAATGGAGGATTTCTCAGAGAAACCTGGGGAGGGGTATGAAACAAAGAAGTGACTTTGGAAGAACTTGCGAGTAGCATAGCACAGCAGTGGTGGCTATGAACTTAATAAACACTAAGCTTTTTCCTAACAGTGATTGGTCGTCATGCTGTTTTATATTCCATATTCGAAACCATTGGCATCAAGATTCTTTGTCTGCTTTGTACTCCTTTCCATTCTCTTCATCCATTCTGATAAGACTTGTCACCTTATTTGCTTGCAATTTGTCCTCCTTGGTGGCCCATTTCTCGTCTTTTGTCCAAATACATTTTGACATATGCCAGGTTATATCATTCATTATCACCACAGCACAGGTCCCAATTCATGCCCCTATTAAATCTTCATTAACTAGTTTGTAGAAAGTAAAGCAGAAAAATAATGGAGGGTTTCACTATATCAATCACAGATTACACAGCCATGTGTACACATGATGCTAATTATATGTCCTATATGTACACACTTCATTATCTTACCTACACAAAACATACACATCAACACTAAAAAAAAAGTCTAAAAAGTTTTAAGAGCTCACATTCATTTTTCCATTTATTGTACTCTTTCCTAAGATTCCACTAATCCAAGAGTAGAGGCAAAATTAAATTATAAACATATAAATCTATCCATAAGGGGAAATCAAGTGTGTAGAGGGAAAAAAAATAGACCAGTATATAACATACTTAAAAAAAAATATTCATAGGTTAGAAAGCAGATGGAGGAATAGAAAATGACTCCTGAGGAGGAAACCACAGAACAGTTACCTAAAGGGAAACATAACTGCAAGAAAAGAATCAGTTTTCTGGGGCACCTGGGTGGCTCAGTCAGTTAGGCGTCTGGCTTAGCTGAGGTCATAATCTCAGGGTCCTGTAATCAAGCTCTGCATTCAGCTCACCACTCAGCAGGGAATCTGCTTGTCCCTCTTCCTCTCCCCCCCCCTGCTCATGCTCTCTCTCCCTCTAATTAATAAAATATTTTTTAATAAAATATTTTTTAAGGAAAGAAAAAAGAGGGTGCCTGGGTGGCTCAGTTGGTTAAGGGATTTCCTTCGGCTAAGGTCATGATCCTGGAGTCCCTGGATCGAGTCCCATATCAGGCTCCCAGCTCTGCGGGGAGTCCGCTTCTTCCTCTGACCTTCTCCCCTCACATGTGCGCTCTCTATCTCTCTAAAATAAATAAATAAAATCTTGGAAAGAAGGAAGAAAAATAGAAAGGGGGAGGGAGGGAGAGGAGAAAGGAGAAGAGTCAATTTGCAGCTAGACCCCAGTAAGGCAAGAAATGGTCATGAAGCTCAACACAGAGATGTAGCTAGAGTGAGGTGATTAATACCCACCTCTCCTTCACCCCTCAAAATATACATATGAAACACAGTGTTATGTTTCTGAAAAAAAAATTACTCTGACAGACTTTTGGTGTCAAGGCCACCAGGCTCAGTAGAGAGTTGAAGTGTAGAGCTGACCGTGGAATCCATGAAGATCTGGTACTGACCAGCCCCTCCTCCATCCAACATACCAGAAGACCCTCTTCAAGGTGTATAACTCCAAGCAGAAGATCAAATAATTATTATCTTGAAAAACTCAAATATTCCAAATATCAATACCGGAGACTTCTTCGAATGATTGAGTTGGTCAGCCCTGGATCATACATGCTAACAATCGACAAGCCCCACTCATTGGAAGAAAGAATTCAGCCTAAACGTGAGAGACCGGAGGACCCAATAGAGGAAAGAACTTTGGGGAAATAGAAACAAAGTAGGGAGCAGGAAACTTAAGTGTTTAATCAGTATCCTCAAAAACAGAAGCTATCCCATCCATGAAATTGTACAGGGTACAATTAATTTAAGGAACAATGAGGAAACAGGAAATGGTCCCTGAAAATTAAAAACAGGACCACTGAAGTTAAATATTACTACTACTAATCATGGCAATAGAAAGCTTGGGAGATTCACAGAAAACAGAATAAAACCCGTTCTTAAATGTTAAAAGCAAAATGAAATATGTTTTAAATGAAACATTTAATCAAGAGGCTCCAAAATCCAACTAATAAAATAAAAAAAAAAATAGAGACAATAATCATACAACCAAGTTTCTCATAACTGAAGGTTTGTTCCAAACTGAAAGTGCAACACTTATTTCCTAACACCTGGAAAAGAGGCAGATGGTATAGCAATTATGCATCTGGATTCTAGTACTAGACTGCCTGCATTCCACACCCATATCCACCACTTGCCAATGGCCTAGCTTTGCCTTAATGCTCAGTTCCTTCATCTGTAAAATGGGATTGACACTGATAATATCTGCCTCCTATGAGAGAGCAGATCCTCTCCTATTATGAGGTTTAAATTATTATTATTATAAAAATACATACAGAGTTCATGAAGTAACATTATATTAGAGTAAGTAAAGAATTGATTATTATTACAATTACCATAAAATTTTGGAGGTGGGTGGGGAGAGTTTGCATATAACGTATCAAGCACTAGAATGGTATCAGCTTTTATAAAGAACACGTTAGAAAAAAAATTAAACCATGCTTTCATAAATTTGAGGGGAAAATATTTCTAACTTAGAATTCTCTAGAAGCCAAGCTAACATTTAAAGCATGAGGGATAGGACAAAAGTATTTTTAGTTGGGGCACCCAGATGGCTCAGTCATTGAGCGACTGCCTTTGGCTCAGATCATGATCCTGGAATCCCAGGATCCAGTCTCACATGGGGCTCCCTGCTCAGCAGGAAGCCTGCTTCTCCCTCTCTCACTCCCCCGCTTGTGTTCCCTCACTCGCTGCTGCATTTCTTTCTGTGAAACAAACAAACAAATACATCTTTTTTAAAAACTATATTTTTATAACTTCAAAATTATCCCGTTTTCATTCTGTTTTAAATGCCCAAGCATTCTTTTTCAAAAACGTCCTGGAAGACACAGTATCTCAAAACAAGGAGATAAATGAAGAAACAGGAAGATATTGAGAGTCCAGAATCAAGAGCTGCAATAAAGGAGAGTAGTAAAAGTTGTCTCAGGATAGTAGCTGTGCATTAGGTCCAGAAGAGAAACCAGTGTAGATTCCTGAGTGAGTCAGATGTCTATCAGAAACATATTGTTGCATGGGGTGCCTGGGTGGCTCAGTTGGTTGGGCGACTGCTTTCAGCTCAGGTCATGATCCTGGAGACCCGGGATCGAGCCCCACATTGGGCTTCCTGCTCGGCGGGAAGCCTGCTTCTCCTTCTCTCAGTCCATCTGCTTGTGTTCCCTTTCTAGCTGTGTTTCTCTCTGTCAAATAAATAAATAAAATCTTAAAAAAAAAAAAGAAACATATTGTTGCAAAAAGAAATAGAATTGGTAGGTTATGTCATGTCTTGAACAATTTGGAAAATATAGTGGAGAGGGGTTTATTTCATGAATCTGAGTATTATGGAAGATTGACTATAAATAAAAAATAAGTGAATTTCAAAAAATACACAAATATTGATTGCCAAAAAATTAACATGTATTAGACCAAAAAAATCATACTATATATCTTATCTCTAAAGTCAAAGTCATTTACAGAGTTACAGTAACAAGTACTGAGGATTTATTTAACCAAATCCCTGCTGTAGCTCTCCCAAAGAGGGGAGGAAGTAGTGAGAAAAATCATTGTCTCTAACAGTAGGTTGTTTTTGGCTAATGTCTAATACTAAGCTAAGAAGGCAGGAAAAATTAGTACTTAGAAATACAGTGCCAAATAATAGAAGAAAACACTAAACAAGTTAGTATCTGTTGCTAGGTAGCATGAGAGAGGTCAGGAAGAATGGAAATGTGTTATTAACAGGTTTTGTAATATAACCCGAAATTTTAAATTTTGTGCCTGGAATAAATGGATGTGGTGATAGATTAATTGTAAAATAATATTTTATTAAAACCTTATGGCTCTCTGATGTAAGTCTCCTTCAACTCTAGAACCCTCTCACCTTAGCTAAATAGTTCATATATTAGTTTTAGCATCTCTATCTCTGATCAGCTTTTAGGCTTCAGATTCTCTCATAAATTCCCTTTTCCTTTATTTCAGGACCTGCCAAAGACCGTGTGGATTATAACAGCAGGTCTTTCCCATTAATGCTACTGGCAGAGATGCCCAAAATATTCCTGATTGACTGAAGCCTGGTTTGCTAGTCCCTCACTTTCAGAACACTAAATTCCTTTGCAAATTAAAAACAAACACAGCTGAACTATCTTATGTTTAATTTAGCCTAGCCCAGATTAATGGAACTTCAGACAATTTGGAACCCTTAGGAACTTTTGTGGGATAATTATAAGAATATACATATTAGCACCAAACTTTCTACTTTAAATTATTTTAAATGTCACATTTATGAATTCTAAGATGGTAGGATTTGGGAGTGGGTTTCCATTTTATGGTGAGTGGGGGAATGACAGTATAGAAATAGGGAGGATGATAAGGAAAATGGATTCCTGTCCCAAAAAAGCCCCTCTCCAAAAAATTACATCGAGTTGCTTACAAATTGTTTTCCTAAGTCAGTAATAAATTACCAACACATAAGTCACATACTTACATATATATTATGTATTTGGTGTAGCCCACATGACTGGCCCTGACTTCCCCCTGCCCCCCACCCCGCCAACACACAACACTGTGTTAAACACATGGGAACGCTTTTCTTGGGTTCCAGAGCTACAGCTGCAATGGATAGCTTACTTCATGGATAAAGCAATATTTAAGACTCTGGCTGTGTAACATAACCTTCCCCATGCCTTTGCACAAAAAGAAAAAGAAACAAAAACCAAAAAACAGATGCCAAAGTCCTCACCCTATTTTATCAAGCTTGTAACATAGTTACAAGCATAGTCCAGAGAGCTATTACAGTCCCAAACAGCTCATGCCGGCGTCACAAAATGCCTTTATAGTATTTTTTTGGCCCTGCTTTTTGGGGACACACACACACACACACACACACACACACACACACACACAAATTAATTCTCTTTGCTGGGGCTTTTAGGCTCTCCTGCTACAATTTATTTCAAAATACTGCCCAGTGGAAAAGTAAACACAAGTATTTCCTCAAAGATTATAGTATTCAAGGTTCTCCATTCTTTCTAGGGTGTCCGTATGTCCCCATTTGCCTGAGAAAGGCAGTTGCTGTTTATATGTTTTCCAGCAAACTTAAAAATAGCTATCATTTTCATTAACAAAATTTGCCTGGTTCAGGTTTTTAGGTGTTGCCTATCTAAGGAGGTACTGAATCCAAGTCAGGTCCTTAGTTTTTAAAGGATGGTATATGTAAATATTCAAGATCCCTGCAAGAGAGACAGTCTGGAGTTTGGGAAGGTAAAAAGAAACAAGTAAATGAGATAGAAGATAAGTAAACATGATTCAAATACACTTCAATCAAGTGGAGCTCTAAGAAATATTAACAAATTGAATCCTGACATTTGACTTAGACAATAGATATTTTCCTTCTGGTTTAAGATTGTTAGCTTGCAACCAGAAACATCTTGTGATTGAGAACACCAGACCTATAAACTGATGTTTTGGTTAAGCAGTCAGGAGCCTGACCTCGTAGGATACCTTACATGAGAATCGTGGTAAGAGCCGACCAGCGAGTCACCACTCCAACATCTGCTTTGAGCAGAACTTGTAGCCACATTGACATCACATTCTACTTCTTCAACCACAAAATATGTTGTAGGGATACAGAGAAAGGGGAAGTCATTTATTAGAATGGAACTTGGTGAAAAGAAAAGCTTTCTGAGGAGAAAAAAACATTTTATCTAAATATTTATCTAAATTTTTTAAGATGAATGGAAGTTTGCTGTATCAGGGAAGGAGAGCGTCAAAGGCTGTTTCAGACCCGCCTTCATCCAGGAATATGGCTAGACATGCAGTACACACCTGGACCCATCAAACGAGGCTCAGGGCCCAACAAATATCACAAACTTATTCCCACAGGCAAGATTTTGCTTGTCCTAAACACCGTCACACTACACCCCAGGGGCTGGCAGAAGCTTCAAGTAAGTTATCTTCTAACATGTATTTCCCCCCTTGAATTTGAAAGTAATGTGAGCTTTCCAGTTTCAGTCCCCGTCCTCCCCTGTCACGCGCTGAAACCACATGCTGGAATGGAAGGCTTATGTTGTTAAGTGCTTCTGGCAGGTGCTTATTTTAGATGGTAAGGAGTAGACCATTTTCTCCTCTACCTGCCTTTCTCTCTCTGTCCCGGGAATGTGGTGTGGAGTCCTAGCAGGCAATCTGAACCACAAGAACAGGAACCACATCCAGGGACGGTGGAGTGATGAGCTGCGTGTACCTGAAAAAGCTATTCTCGCAGTCCTGAATGCCCAATTCCAGTAATTATTTCAATCAAAAGAAAAATAAGTACATCTCATGTTTAACTGACTGTCAGATTAGCCAAACCTAATCTGAATTGATAAACCTTCTTAAGCATTATCATTACTTTAGGGACATCATTGATATAAATGGCGTCACATTAGCTCCAGGTCAACTCTGAAAATTGTACCTGAAAATCAAGCTAGATTGAACTAAAAATGGTTTTAATTATGCTTTCTGTTAAATGGTTATATTCCAAACTACATCCCTCCTCATTTTTAGGCAAGCTTAGTATTCAACTCTACTTATGGTACATTTTAGGGGGGGAGAAAACATTTAAAAGCCTTTGTGTTTAATGACACAGAAATAGCAATCACTTTTTAAAGATGTTGTGGGAACATAGACTTTAAATCAAAACAAAATGCCCTTTTGAGCTGCAATGGACAAGCCTCAGAAGGATTAGGATTTGGGCTCTAATTTGCAAACAGGGCTTGTGTTGGGATCAGGATTTGACTCCAATTTCCCTTTTTGGATTTAGGTAAAGCTTTTATTAATCACTCATCCTAGAGAGTGACTTGAGTCTGTGTGGGATGGAACAATAGATATATATTTTATTTAACAAACTCAAACAAATGAAAACTCTACAAGTGACTCCGGCCATTATACCTGAGCTTTCTGCCTCTTAGAAGCCAATTACTTTTTAAGAAAGCATGTCATTTTTTCAGAAGTCTAAGATTCAATCCTCAGAACTCACTTGGAGTCAATACAATGCAAAGAATGTCCATGTTGAGATAATTTGGAAGAATTTGTTTTTTAGATCAAAAATTTTTAATGTGTGCATATGTGTGTGTACATTTATATTATATATTATATTATGCATTACATATTATGTTATTAGGTAATATTTATTTATATTTATGTATGTGTATATAGATATAAAATAAACATTTGAAGAATTCTAGCTAAGCAAAATTCTATATAATAAAATGACAGTAATCATCTAAGTTAACACATCGTGACAATACAAATTCTCATGTAACTGCTAATTCAGATATCAGGCCCTAGACAGTTGGTGCCTGAGTGCCTTGCAGCCCACTTTGCTAAACAGGGACATGCTAAGTTTTATCTTCTGTGTATGGAGAGAAGGTAAAGGTGGAGTCATGAGGTCAGAGGGGTAAAGGGTGGATAATTCTGTCTCAGAAAGCTGGGGTTGACAGATGGTAGGACCTAGTTTTCCTCAAAATTCTCTTAGCCCCAATCTACCTGTGTGAGAGATGAATTCCATCTACCATGAAGAATTTTTATGTCTCTTACTGACCAGGAACTCCCAGTCAGCCCAGAACGTGGTGGATCCTCCCCACAATTTTGGCAAGGCACACAAGAAACGCTAGAAGGCACTGAATAGCCAGAAATAGAATAAAGCTTGAACTACAGGTGAAACTCAGGAATTCCAGCAGACCGGCTTGAAGGCCAGTCCCTGACAGTCATTTCATTAACCTCTTAATAGTGATTGACTCTTTGGACTACATTTATTGTACTCTGATGGAGTTGCACTGTGTTGAGAAGAAAGGCAAACCTCTTGTGAATTACACATTGCCCATCATTTCCTGTGAGTTATTGTAAATACACATGCCTGAGTTCACCCCAGGAAATTCTCATTAGTGTGTCTTAATAGAAACCAGGTATCTGAATTTCAGAAATCCCCCCCACACACACACCCAGTAAATCTGATGCTTATCCATATTTAGAGTCACCAGGACAAATTACTGCTTTATGGGTAAATTTTGTCTTCTCAACAAGATGGAAAATTCTTGTTTTTTAGTAGTGACCTTGCTCAGGACCTTGGGTTTTAAGATCTGCCTTTAGATTTCTCTTGTTACTCAACTGCTGTTAACTAAGACAATGCTGAGCACACGATGCCACTGGAATAAGGTGATACAGTGGCTCCATCTTACCAGTCCAGTCATCTATCCCAATAGAGAAATGAGATAGCTATAGTTATATGTAGTTACATAGCTGTGTGTCACTATGTAATTATTACTAGAAAGCTACAGTTACATGTTTAACAATAATGTAAATATATATAACTGTAATGGCACAAGCTACTCCACTGTGGGAACCCAATCCAAAAGAACTAGACATAATGAAGGCAGTTTTCAATCAACCATGGAGAGGAATGACAGGGCTGAGGAGCCTTGTACCCCAACTTCCAAGTTGTCACTGTAGAGAAAGCAGTATCTCAAGTGATATTGAACAGAGAGGTGATAAGAGATTAATAGACCATATAGTGTTAGTAGTAAATGTGCTCAGCAAATGGTATGGAGTGGCCTGAGATGAACAGAAAGACAGCAGGCTCGGGCAGTAACTGGAACAAGAGAGATGAAAAGGTCAGGCCAAGGCATCGAGCAAAGTTGGGTGGCATCCCCTTTTGGGGACTAGAGATGGGGGCTATTAATCCTGCAGTCCTATGGAAAAACTGAATAGTGACCTTGCTCAGGACCACAAAACCAGTGAGCTGTAAGGCATGTCAGACTCTATACATGAGCATGATTGGGGATTCTTAGAAGTACTGATGAGAGATAACTTCCAAAATGATGGGTATTTCCTGTTGGCTCATGAGTGTTGTTGAGACTTGAGATAGGAAATAATGTGTGATGGTGAATGTATTCAACAGGTAAAAATTCTGTCATATAGTGACATATATTTTGTAGAATTAGTGTTTTGTTTTGTTTTTTTGTTTTTTTTTTTCCTGAGGAGCAATGTAGAATAAAATGGTTTCCTTTTTACCTTGTTTCGTATTAAAGAGGTCCATGGGATTAAAAATAATGCTCTACACACACAAAGCAACTACATTACATGTAAACGTATTTGTTCATTCAGGTATTGTGCTTTAAAATATCTTCGTGTATTGATAGGAAACTAAACACAATAGAGTGAGTCCATAGCACACTCCAGGAGCTCATTCTTTAAATTGAACAAAGGTCCCAATAAGACTCCAAATACATTTCCTTGATGCAGATTTTCTGTTATATTTTTTCCTCCACTCAAGATAAAAAGCTAAGGCCTCTCCCACTGTTGTCAGTTTGTTTTTGTTGAACTTCTGAGCAGGTCTTTAAGTAGTTGGCCCTAATTTTTGTTTTCATGGAAATCACATAGAATTATAATAACATGTTCGTACTGTAAGAAATAATGTTTGTTTCTGCATACCTTCTGTTCTTCACTTAATTGCAAATAATAGTATCAGTGATTTATCTTTTGGCCTTTTTTTTCTTTTCTTCTTTATTCCAATCCATATACATTTTATAAAACCTCTGAATGGGGAGGAGGTTATTGAGATGCTGATTATTAGAGAAAAAGTGCCAATGTGGACTCTTGATTAAAAATATTTGCAGCTCTGTTTTCTTGGCTAGATTACATAATCATAATGTACATTTTTTTTTTCTTGACCTGATAGTTTCTGAACAAAGTCTATGTGGTTGCTAAGAGTGGGGACTTGGGAGCCAGACCTCCTGGATTCAAATCCTCCTGGATTGCCACTCAAGCTATGTGATTGAACAGTTTGTTTAACTTCCCTGGGCCTCAGTCATCTCTAAAATGAAGATTTTTTCCTTAAAGATTTTATTTATTTATTTTGAGAGAGAGAGAGTGAAAAAGCACAAGAAGCAGGAGGGTCAAAGGGAGAAGCAGACTCCCTGCCGAGCAGGGAGCCTGATGTGGGACTCGATCCCGGAAGTCTGGGATCATGACCTGAGCTGACCAGGCTTAAACACCTGAGCCATCCAGATACTCCGAAATGAAGATTTTTAATGATACTCATCCCATGAGGCTGTCAGGGAGTACAACATTAATATTTGTCAAGTCATTATAGCCATGCCTGAAATAAAGTGTTACTTACGTGTTCAATTAATGCTTGAAAAAGGTATAGGTGTTGCAGAATCAGAAAATATATATCTTGACCTCTGCCCTTAGTTCCTAGCACAGAGCTCTTAAATTCCGTGGAATTATCTGGGTGATTGGATTGTCTTTCTTTTCCAAGGAGATATTGCTTGGTGGGCTCCTGCATAGGGACCGAATGAGGGTCAGTCATTGGAAAACAGGCCATGATCAGCAGCTTGGAACTTCCAGGGAACCTGGGTGGTTCAGTCAGTTAAGCAGCCACCTCTTGATTTCAGCTCAAGTCATGATCCCAGTGCCCTGGGATGAGCCCCATTCCATGCTCAGTGGGGAGTCTGCGTCAGCATTCTCTCGCCCCTCCCCCTCCCCCACTCACTCTCTCACTAATCAATAAATAAATCTTAAAAAAAAAAAAAAAAGAGAAAGGAGCTTGGAACTTCTAGCCCCACACCTTATCCTCCAGGAAGGAGAGAGGGACTGGAAATTGTGTTAATAATCTATCATGCCTACTTGATGAGGCCGCCATAAAAATTTCCGAAGCACAAGGTTCAGGGAGCTTCTAGATTGCTGAACTTATAGAAGGGCTGGGAGGGTGGCACACCATGGAATCCCCTTTTCTATGCCTTGAGCTCTGCATCTCTTGCCCCTGGATGTTCATCTTAATCCTCTATCAATCCTTTAATATTAAACCAATAAGGATAAGTAAGTGTTCTCCTGAGCTCTGTGAGCCATTCTAGTGAATTATCAAACCCAAGGTAGAGGTTTTGAGAACCTTGATAATAGCCAGTCAGTCCAGAAGCACAGATGACAACCTGGGACCTGCAATTGGGCATCTGACAAGGGGGGAGGGGTGGTCTTGTAGGACTGACTTAACGTTGACCTTAACCTGTAGTATCTGATGCTATCTCCAGGTAGACGGTGCTAGAACTGAGTTAAATTGTAGGGCATCCTGCTGGGGTCTGAAAATTGCTTGAGGTGGGGAAAAAAAAACCCAAACAGCTGTTGTTAGAAGTCTTATAAGTAAGTGAGGAAAGGAGAAGCGCAAGGAGTGGTTTATCACCACAAACGCAATATAATTTTAGATAAATATACTTCCCACATGCTTTTCATAACAGTATTTGAAACAGCATATAATTCCATAGTTAAAATTACTCATTTCATTCCCTAAGATTGAGAACTTCCGATAATGTGATATTAAAAGCAACACTAGAATTAACATGTATGTAAATAAATAACATATTTGTCATAATTATCATAGGTCAGTTTCTGTATGTGAGATTTATAGTCGCAGCTTATACATTCATAAGGCTTCAGAGGCTGAGTACAAATGTACCACCAATAGGTTGTGGCAATTGGACTTCCCCTGGTAGTTTACAAGCAGATATATGCTTATACCCACTTGCTCACTAACACTGGGAATCACCTCTTCTTTTTAACTCTTAATTTTGAAAGAAATTTAGAATCACATATACTTGAAAAATCAATACAAACTTGTTTACTCTCCACCCATATCTCTTGTCTGGCATTTTATAGTAGCAATTGAATACTAATTATTTCTAGCTTGGTGCACATGTTAGCTAAGTGATAAAGAAAATATTATTTATTAAAGTGTACATTATTGAACTAAATGTTTCAGGTCTTAGAACTTGCTCCCAAACCTCAAACTCCAGGTGAACCTGGAACACCGTGTTATTGTATGGAAGCCAGTTTTCAGACCACAGAGTGGGAATAAAAGACAATTATATGATCACATTTGTAATACTGTGTTTAGTTCCGGAAAGCATGCAATAGAGGAAATACTGAAATCCTGAAGAAGGTGCATAAGGGAAGAACAATATAAGGGACAGATGAAACAGGGATGATTATAGAAAAAAATAAACATTGGAGGAGGTATAACTTAGTCCTAACAATTATCATAAAGTGATACTGGCAGGAGAAATACAGTGCATTTGCATAGATAATTATAGCTAATATGTAAGTTATTCTAGGCATATTGTTATTTCCTATATAAATAAAATGTTCGTTGTTATTTTGCATAACAGAGAAAACACTCCATTGAATAGAGGTGTATAAAGAGGAATAACAATAACATCTAGCTCATAACAATTATGTTCATCACCTAATGCAGGGCCCAGTGTGCAGCTAGTACTCAGTAAATAAGAGCTATGTTATTTTACTATTTTTATTCTCATCATTCCATTATTAGTATGGTGATGGATTTACTGCTTTAGGAAATATTAGACCCATGAGCTTTTTAAAAGTGTTTGAAGATTGGGGAGAGAATGTTAACAGGAGGTAGGAGGTTAGGCTGCATCAACATATTTCCTTCCAGATCTTAGATTCAGTTATTGTAATTATGGTTTTATTTATATTCAATGAGATTATTATAGAAAACTTTTAAAATTAATCTGAGTCAGCTTTTCCTAGGCCTCTCTGGGGGAACTTTCTGGAAAACCTTTCTCCTTTTGCCACTCTCTGGAGGAGTAGCTAACTCAAAGAGAAATGATACCAAAAAGGGGAAAGAGATGAGAAGAAACAAAGAGATTGGGTAATCCAAAAGCTAATGGATAGCTTCCTGAGAAATCCAAGAATAATTCTGCTTTAGGGCGTAAAGGAATTGTGCTGGACCAAACACATAATCATGCCCTTTCCTCCTCTCTGTGGAACTGTCTTTCCTATTTTCCAACCTCCACATGAGTGATCATAGTCACTCTAGCTATCTGGGATCTGACTCTCTCCAGTCCATCTTGGCACCAGTGGAGTCCTGAAACTGTCTCATCTCCTCTGCTAAATTACCTATATTCAACACTGTACTGACATGGAATAACATTCCAATGAACTCTTGCTAGGGCGATTCAAGTTTAATATGTCACAACTCAAGAATAATAAGAGTTCATTTGAACAAGCCCTTTCAATCATATACCAAAATAAATATCAATAATGGAAATTCCAAGCAAGAATGCAGACTGGTAAGTAATATTGGAAGTGTGCCTTAATGCTAGACATAAAACGATGTGTTTATGAGAGGAAAGAAAATTGACTTGGGGATTATGGCAAATTATAACTCACTGAAATACTGTTGGTGGACAAATAATGTTGAGTAGCCCCAGTATAGGTATATTTAGTATGCTGTTGGCACAGGACACATCTATAGTCAGAGTTTGTTTTTTTCCTCAGTTGGTGCTGGGTGTTTTTCCACTGTTCTGGCTCTTTTTTGGATCTTTAGTAACTCCATATATTGATGCTTTCCACTTTACACCAAAGTGCATCAATGAGGGAATGTCATGAAGATCGATTTTGAATCTTCATCAGTCTGATGAAGCCCTGATATGGTATCTGAATAATGGGAATATGTCTGGAAAATCACTGGACCCTGAACTTTGTGGAAATCAAGAACTTATAGTTTGGATCATCAGATCCTCCCAACTGCACACTCCTTGGAAATTATCCCATGTAGAATCAGTATCTGAGGTCCTATCAATACCTCTTAATAAAGATAGCAGATGTCTATGCTTAATTTAGTGCTTTGAAGGTCAGGGAAGGATAAAGCTGTTATACATAATTTCTCATCATTTTCTGATTTAATTAACTTCACTTTGATACTCAATTTCAGAACTGAGTCCCTTTCCATCAGTGATATAAAGATCTCTTTTAAACTAATTTTCTAATGCTTTAATACAGAAGTAACAATGTAGGAATGTATAACCAATTGCCTAAAGTTATTTCAAAATATAATTTCACCCAAGAACAATGAAATGGGGAAAACTTGACTAATGAATAAATATAGCAGAACAAAAGATCACCATATTGAGAGTTAAGTTTAATAAATTATTCCAAAAGAAAAGCCCAGGAGAATTAACATAATAAAGCTATTTTTTTAGATTGTAAAAATGAGTTTCCCTAATTTTTATGCAATCAGTTGCTAAGTGCAGAAGAAAGAGTAAAAAAAAAAATATCAGAGGTTATGGTGTTTATAACAGAGCACATATTCAACAGACTGATGAGCATAAGAATTTCAAGCAATTAAAATATGTGATGGGGAGGGTCTTTCTCTGAACTTATCAAAGGTATTTAGAGTTAGAACTTTCTAATAGGTAACTGTAATTTCTTACAGCTGGGTAGGTGGACAGATGGGTTGGAAGAGTTAGCATGAATCTCCTAGGCAGAGTAAAGCAGTTGCAGTCAGGGGGGACTGAGCCACTCACTGCCCCCATCCATCCACTCACAACTCTGTACCTTGACAACTTGATCAGAACTCAAAGTTTTCATGAGTTTTGGAAGTGAAACGAGGATGAATGCCACTGTAATAATTGTTATAAGAGAATTTCCAAAGAAAGTGGAAAAAAACTGTGGTACATGCCCTGGGATTTATTGTCTTTTGGCCATTGCCATCCTATGGTCTGATCTAGAATCAGCTGGATTCCTCTTTATTTCCATTTATTTTTCATAAAAGTTTAAAGCCACCTTTCTCTGATGGTGTAGTGGCATGTGATGTGGCTGAGCAGTGTAATTCTCTTGAGACTGTCATGCCTACTTTCCATTTAGGTCAGTTTTCACAGCAAAGCGGATGCATAGACGCTTACTTTGAACATCCTCACTCAAGATTCTTGCTAGAAGACATCAACTGCTCTGCCCTATGGGTCAGTTCTGTTGAGGAAATTCAGTGACTGCCTGAAAAGTTTTAAACTAACACGTCTAAGTCAGTGTTTGATGCTATAACAAAGTAAAGGGCATTAAAAATAACTTGTTATTTTTTTTTTAAAGATTATTTATTTGACAAAGAGAAACACAGCCAGAGTGGGAACACAAGCAGGGGGAGTGAGAGAGGGAGAAGCAGGCTTCCCACCGACCAGGGAGCCCGATGTGGGGCTCAATCCTGGGTCTCCCAGATCATGACCTGAGCTGAAGGCAGTAGCTTAACCAACTGAGCCACCCAGGGACCCCTAAAAATAACTTGTTATTTTAATGAAGTACTGAAACTTGCAAGTTATATTTTAACAGAATTTGGAGGCTTCGTCAAGCTAAACAATCAGAGAGAACACTCATCAACATTCTTGAATTGTTCTTTTACCTTTAGAACTGGTTTTATTCAGTTGCATTTATGCCATCAGTCTGACTAGAGAGACTAAGACACATCTATTGAAGATATACTATTTTATTGCTGAAAATATTGTCAAAGACATCATACCATATTCTTTTTATGAGAATCCAGGGGAACAATGTTTTTAAGGTATCAAGATCAAGAAAACCTGTGCTTCTCCTGGTTTTCTGGTTTGTTCTAATAAGATTATAAATAACTTCATTGACTCTGCTTTGACTGATGGAAAATGTGAATTAAAGCCTTGGTCTCTTATTTAACATTTAATTATGGAAAGTTTCAAATATATATAAGATAAAATGGACAGTGCATTACACTCCCATGTATCCATCATCAAACTTAAATAATTATCCAGTCTTTGGTTTTTGTTTCATCCGAACCATCCCCCGCCCTCCATAATTATTACTGTAATGACAGTCATTTTACTTAAAACATGCATGCCTTACACTTTGTGAATAGCACCATGTAACCCAGAGCTTTACTGTGATAAAGAGAATTTCCATTTCCCTTTCGAATCCATCACCTTTAATGACTGAATGTGTATTTTGACATTCATCAGTGTTTTGTTTTGTTTTGTTTTGTTTTAGAGAGAAGGGGGGTATAGGGGGAAGGACTTGGGGCTGAACGTGGGGCTCAATCTCATAACCCTGAGCTCATGACAACCCTGAACTCATGACCTGAGCTGAAATCAAGAATCAGATGCTTAACCAACTGAGCCACCCAGGCACCCTGGTCCTTTTGACCTTTAAATATGTTTACTTACTTCTTCCCTCAGCCACTTTCCTAGTTCCCTTTTACCCAGATATCATGTGCTTGTTTTTACCTTTTTATATTATGTATATATATTTAAACTATTTCTATTTTTTGGAGTAAAGTGGTTAAATTCAAGAAACAGGGAATTTTCAATCGGTTACTAACATGGAAAAAAGTTGACATATCTTTAAAAGAAAAGGTTATTTCTAAAAAAAGAAAAAAGAAAAGAAAGTTATTTCTTAAACACCTCTGAAAGTTCTATAAGACAAACGAATATATAGAAGAAATATAGGCACATATTCTTCCAGGAAGTCTGTTAAGAATTTATGGAATTAGGATGCAAAAGCTCGTTATTATCTTCAAAACAAATTTGAAATTAATTTAGTAAGCCATCCCAATTTAATGTCATTTAGAAGAAAATAAATGTCTAGAACTATGTCCTTTTGTATAACCAGCTTATGCTAGAACCCTTTCCTTTCAGTTTTAGTGGTTTACCCTTTGATCCCAAAATCTATACTTGGCATAACAGGCTACATCCTTACATGGCAAGGCTTATTGCTTATCATTAGTCGATACTCTTTAAATAAGGTAATAGATTACTTTGATTCATTAATTTTAATGGCTTTATTTACAAAACTTCAACATGATCTCTCTCTTTTTTTTTTTAAGACTTTATTTATTTGACAGAGAGAAACACAGCCAGAGAGGGAACACAAGCAGGGGCAGTGAGAGAGGGAGAAGCAGGCTTCCCGCCGAGCAGGGAGCCCGATATGGGACTCGAATCTGGGCCTCCAAGATCATGACCCGAGCCGAAGGCAGTCGCTCAACCAACTGAGCCACCCAGGTGCCCCTCAACATGATCTCTTAATATAACTTTAAGATATCTAGATCAGAATAAAAATTGCTTCTTAAAATGTGTTTCCTTAAAATAGTTGGTTATATTTATTAATAATAATGTTGAACACAAAAATAGAAGTAACCTATATAGTAATTGTCATGTACCAGCTGTATTCTGATTACTTAAAATATAATTTATTAAATCCTCCTAAGAGCTTATTCAGATATATGCAATTATCATCCCTATTTTATAATTGAGAAACTTCCCCACGCTGCTCAGAGGTTAAGCATTTAATCTCTGGAAACTGACAGTATGGGGTTGAGCCTCAGCTCTAACCCTTGTTAGCCATATGGCCTCAGTCAAGTGCTTTTGTTGAAGCTGTCAAAACTAAGTAAATTACATGAGATCTCTCTTTCTTTCTCTCCCTTTCTCCCTCTCTCTCTCTCTCTTTATATATATATATATATATATATATATATATATATATATATATAGTGTTTCTTTCTCCAGGGATTCTCCATGGAGCTTGGGATTCATAAAGCAAGGTGATCCTAGGCTCTTCACACATTTATATCTTATGACCTACATATACATAAGCCTCACACCACTACCTTTCTTTGTCATCAGCATTTGGCACCCTTGGTATGCATGCAGTATCTAACTTCCTTAATTAACTTTTGTATTATTTTTTAAAGACCCAGTATTTTAAGAAACCATTTTTTGAAAAGTAAACTTTTTGTTTTGATTCTTTGAATGAAGAATATCTACCACTTTAATATTCAGCTATCGAAAGGTAACATCTTTCTGATGACTTTTATGAATACATATTCTCTGTTGTACCAGCCTATGTAAGTACATCAGTATAGAAATGTATTTACGTAGAAATTAAAGAGACCAAAGCAGATAGATGACTGAAAATATAATAGCAAAACATAAAACAAACAAAAGCTGAAAAGACTTTATTAAAGTAGTAAGAACGTTTTCTAGCTTTTTCTAATGGTATAAGTGACTAAAAATATCTCAGGATTGGGAAAAAAATTCAGATTAGGTGCACCAACTTCATGTGGACTACAAGAAAAGTAAAAATTAGGAATACTACAGCTCGGTTCTCTGTTTCTTGGACATTAAAGTGAAAGGGTGAGGATATGAAGGAGAAAATTTTTATAAAAACTGGGATGGAAAATATGGGGTTATTTTCATTCCAAAGTGGGCTGTGAGGTGACCTGATGGGTTATGTGGACATCAGGCATTGAGACACTGTCCTATCACCAAGAGAAGACAAGGTTATCCCACTTGTGGCTCATTGTTAACTCCTCCTCAGCCCATGCTTCTTTTATATTGTAAACCTACTTTATTCCATACCTGCAAAGTCTTTAGGACATCAGAGTGAGTGGAATAGGAACCACTCATTTTCTTTAACAATTTAAAAGTTTATGACAGAGCTCAGCCTCAGTGTTTAATCAAGGGACTCCTAAAGGGGTATTTGGCATTTCCTTTTTATCTTCTTTATCTGTGCTTTGAAAGATAGGGTCAACTAAACCCCTCCTCTCATTCCTTTTTCTTTCTAGCTTTGCATCGCTGAGTGTAGGAAAGGTAAACTCCTCATCCTACCCCTGAATCCCCGCTCTGATCCTAATGGTCTTCGGAACACTCTGATCTGGTTTCTATCAGTAATCTTCTAGCAGTAAATCATATGTTCTTCACTTATACTTAAGAGAAACCCAGTAAAATAGCAACTTCCTTTTTTTCCTTATTCAAGTGTAAATTATATTAAATTACTGTTGTTTTACTATCATTGCAGCAAAGTCAACCCGACTCAAAAGTTTATAGGAGTTTGCATACGTAGAACTGCCCTGTGACCCTACCCCCACCTTGGTACCCACTGTTAAAAAATAAATTGAGACATTTCCAGAATTTTAAGAGTTTATCTGAGCAAAAATCTGTTCCAATCAGGCAGTGCCAAACCAGAAACTGTTAGCCCTCCACCAGCGGGAGCTCAGAGAAAGGCTTATCTAGGAAAGGTGTGGAAGCACAGAAGGGAAATGATTTGATTGGCTATAGTTTCAAGCCTTGTTAGCTCTTTGTGATTGGTGGTCCCTAGGTTTTGATTGCATAACCTTGAGGCATTTACTGGCTTAGATTTTGCTTTGCTTACATACCCCTCCATAACATCAGAACTACCTCAGTCTAATTGCCTCCTTATTTAATCAATTTAACACAACTCTACCATTTCTTACTCTGAGGTTCTAAAAACAATTAGTGCAATTTCGTCAGAAGTTTCCGATTAAAATGCCAATTGTTAGCTGGGAATAAAAGTGGGAAATTTAAAAGGATCTTCTCTAATATGTATTAGTGCAAAACAGTTTACTTCTTAAAAGGCTAATGAAAAGATCATGCATAGAAGGTTTGTGCCTTGGGAGTGCATAGTGAAGATAAGATTACAAACAAAAGGTAACGTTGATGTTCAATGTTCACTACCCTATGGTTACAAAGTAGGTCACAAATTGGCCAGTGGCCAAATTAGAAGGGCTCGCAGTTCCTTCTGCTTGGCTGCAAACTTCAATATGTTCTTCACCAACAGACCACAAGGGGGTGCTTTCTCGGTACTCACAGGAGTTCAAGCAAGCGTTCAGCCGCCTTCAGCCACTCCATTACTCTGAACACCATTCTTGGAGTCTCTTCTGCATCAGCTGGGCTTTTTATTATTATTATTATTATTATTTTTATTTTTTTTATTTATTTATTTTTTTTTTAATGCCATCTAGCCTTGTGTTATTGAGTATTCCTTCAGTTCCAGTGGGCCATTTAAGTCACAGAGCAATTCTGGTAGATTGCCAACTTGTGGCAAAGAGGGAATGTGCCAGTGTTTGGGTGGTCTTGCTTAAGTCTGATTTTTCTTACAACACACAGTCATTTTATCCTCAGGGTACTTGTGTGTCCCCATATTAACTTGAAATTGGGGAAATTCTAGAATTAGCTGTCTTGCTGATCTCAGGACTACTTAAACTCTCTTTTGCACGGCTTTTCCTTTTTCCTTTGTGATGCACTTTTGCTTCCAGACCAGTAGTGACTTGCTGAACTTCAGCTTTTATTGGCAGCTAGTCTCTCTTCTACAAATGTTATGCATTTGAAGTTGGATTGAAGACATGGTACAATTTATTTTCTCCCTGTAGGAGACTCCATGGAAATCAGAGGAAGCAGTGGATGTGGACAGATACTTGGTTTTGAAAGAAAAGATGTTGGCTAAATTTACATGCCTATTTGAGACCAGCCGGTACCCCATTTCCATAACCAGTGGGTTGGTCTTTAGAGTTGCAGTCTTACAAATAAAGAAAATAACATCTAGAGCAGCCACATAATTTTAAATCTCATATACATCCAGTGATGACAGCATTCAATGTCATCTCCACTCTGCTTGATCCCTTGGAATACATAAATTCACGTGATGGTAGACAGTAAAAAAGGAACAAGAGAAGAGAAGGAGTGTGCAAGTTAGAGTTTACAAAAGTGCCAGCATTTGATTGTGAGCTTAACTTCTTGAAAATGGGAAAGGAAAGGCAGCAAATGGAGGAAAAATCATCACTACTTCAGAACTTTAAAAAAGATGTCCATTGACATAAGTATGCCACGGACACAAAATAGAAATTTTTTATTAAAAAAATTATCAGTAGATGATTGTAGGTGCAATTAAAAATCACTGCTACTTTAAAACATAACTTTTAATTCAAATGGTGTGTAATCAAGATATAGTTAGGACCAAAGTCTAGCTCCCTGTGTGCACATGCCAAAAATTTCACTCCAAAGAATGGAGAAGGCATTTTGGACAAAGCTTATCCTTATAGCATGTGTCTGTTTATTTCAGTCTTTTCTTTCTCCATTTTTCTTATACTTTCTGATTTCCACTGAGCCTGTGTCCATGTACTAAATAAGCAAATGTGCTTTTACTGATACTTCAAAATATTCCGTGCAAAGGAAAACACAAACAGCCTAAGATCATGGTCCTTATGCTCATTTTGACAGAAAGGATGAGAAATGCCACTCAAAAACGTAATTTCACAATGAAAATGTTGACAAAAGAAGGCCCTCCCCATGTCATACAGCCCACATTCCTGCCATTTAACAGTTGCTGAGGTCAAAGAGAAAGGGATTAAATGAGCATTTTCATATAATAGGTGTTTTCATATAATAGTAGTGTCACCTGACTGAAAATACCTTGCAAATTGAGTGAAAATATCTTCTGCACTGTCATAAAATATGAATTTGTGTGATCATCTGGAATTGCATTAATTCATTGTAATCGGTGGATGGTCTGTTCATGCGACATAGACTGAAAAATAACATCAGTATATTTCTGGAAATGAAGGTCTTTTTTTTATTTCCTAATGACATTAATTACATATAACAATTTTATTGAGTTTTTATTCTTCCATTTTTTTTCCTTAATGAATCTTTTATAATCTATAGAATAGATTATAATTTCTGAATATCTGATTTTAAAATCAACTGAAATCACTAAGGAAGGGAAAATAAATATGTGTAAATCCTTATGCAGACATTATTTGCATGCACATTTATAAACATGACTGTTTATATATAGTATGCTAAATGTCTATGTACAAATATAAAGGCAAGAATGGATACAATTATATGGCTATCAACCAGTAAAACATTCAGTGCACATTATACTTTGTGGAATATATTTTGCCTGGATGAGTTGAAACAGATTGTATAATAAAATGAACATGGCAAAAGTGGGTTTTAAGTCAGGAAACAGAAGAGTAAAGCAATTTCCTGAGTTATTTAAATGCTTTCAATGAGAAATGTCATTACATACTTGAGTTACACTGGCATATAATTACATGAGCATCACAAATAACAATGTCTTACTAAGAAAAACAGAAGTTATTATAGAAAAATTATTTCCCATCATGAATCTTCCCTTTAAGCTCAGGTAAATACACACAAAGAGGATTTGCAAGTTTTCCAAAATTAATTCTAGTCATTAAACCATCAATTATTACAAATTTAAAAAGTTTGTTTCTAATTGCATTTTTAAAATTTTCCTCAGTCTTAACAATATTGTGTGTTAAATGTAAAATAGCAATAATTATTTACTGAGAGTTAAATTCAAGTAATAGTTTTATTCAAAATTATTATAATTATAGAGAAGGTAATAAAACCATAGGTTACGTTTTAAAAAATCTATTGTTCTTTATATTAAAATGAGATATTTGCTAGACTTTCAAATTATCTGTTATATAGTTATAAATAATTTAGAATGTAAAAAAAATCACAAGTGACCATTTCTCCCATTTTAATGAAGTGAAGATCCAGATTCTACAAAATCATAACTTTGAGTTTATAAGGAGCTGACATCACAAGGTAATCAGATAAAGTGAATTTTTAAATGTGACAAGACTACTGAGATATGGTACAGCAGGATATATGAACTGTTTTATCCTTTAGTAGAGTATTGGAGGAATTCAAAGTAATTATAAAAGTGGAGAAGAGGAAAAGAACTGATATTTTAATGAATTCTTTAAGACTGCTACAGACAAGAAGTATCAGTTTAGAATCCCTGGGAGTCCCAGATACAAACAAGTCAATCAATAACAAATGGCCTCCTCTTTTCCATTGGTTTCCACTGGTGATTACAAGAAAGACTGTGGTTAGGGAAAGACAGGAGAAAACTTTCTTTTTCATATGAGGCAAAAATTATTTGGCACTAGAAAAGTGAAAAGATGCCCTCCTTTTCCCACTTCGAAGACCAGATTCACCACTTTTAGGAGTGTAGTAGAAATATAAGTCATCTAGGGGCGCCTGGGGGCTCTGTCAGTTAAGCATCCAACTCTTGGTTTCAGGACAGGTCATGATCCCAAGGTCATGAGATCAAGGTTCAAGGTGATACACTGGGCTTCTGCTTAGCATGAAGTCTGCTTGGGTTCTCTGCCTCTCACCTCTCTCTGCCCCTTCTCCTACCCCCACTCCAACTTTATGCACTTGTGCACTCTCTCCCTCTCTCTTTCTCTCTCTCTTTCAAATAAATAAAAAAAAAATTAAAATCAAATAAATAAATAAACCTTTAAAAAAAAGAAGAAAATACAAGTCATCTGCTGCTGGAAGACAGGGAGAAAAACTTCAAATCCTTGCTTGTATGCAAAAGTTGGCTACTGCTGCAAAGAGGTAGGAAAACAAGCGTGCATCGAAGTGGACTCATGCAGTTCGAACTTATGTTGTTCGAAGGTCAGCTGTATTATGAGATTCACAAAACAACATGACAAAAATGATCTATTGTCAAGAGAAAAAATCAACAGAAAGAGAAACAGATGTGGCTCAGAAATTAGATCAGAGAAATACTTTTAAATGACTATGATGAATGTGTTAAAAATTTATTTTTAAGATGTGTTTATTTTAGAGATAGAGAACATGCACATGTGAGCAAGGGGGAGAAGAGCAGGGAGAGGGGGAAGCAAACTCTGCTGCATTAAGCCCAGAGCCTGACATGGAGATCCATCCCAAGACTCTGAGATCATGACCTGAGCAGAAATTAAGAGTCCAACACTTAACTGACTGAGCCACCCAGGTGCCCCAAATGTGTTAAAGATTTTACTGGGAAAGTTAACCAACGAGTATGAGCTGTGATGAAATTCAATTAAAAAAAAAAAAAGAAAACTTGAAAAAAGATGAAATAGAAATGCTAAAACAAAACAAAACATAATATTAGAGATGAAAAATCACAGCAATGGAGTTTTAACTATAGCAAAGGAAACAGGATACAGAGCTATACAAACTGAAACGGAGGGAAAAAAGAAAAAAAACCCAGAAACATACTTTCTATAGCCATAGGATAAATATAAAACAGTCTAAAATATACCTATAACTGGACTCATGGTAGGAGAAGAAACAAGTAAGAGATCAAATGAAATGTTTTAATAGATACTGTCTGAGAATTTTACAAAATTAATTAAAAGGAAAAAACCCCCCACAGATCCAAGAATCTTAGAGAACTTAAGCAGTATTTAAGAATACAAAGAAAAGCACAAATATGCTAAAGTCCAATGGAAATAGAAAATCTTGAAAGAAAAAAAATGTTTATAAAGAAGTAAAATTAACATCATCAGACATCTCATCAAAAAGTGGGTGACATCTTGAATATAGTAAAAGAACAAAATAAAGTGACTTTTTAAATAATGAACTATAAAACTGGCAAACTACAATTGTATACTTAGAAAATAAAACAACAGAAATGAAATAAAATAGTTTTCAGGAATACAGAGACAATTAATTAGCTAGCATCATATAGGAACTAAAAGAATTGCTCAAATGTTTTTCAGACAAAAAGAATGTGGTAGATGGAAATTGAACCCAAACAAAGAAATTAAAAAAATCAAATGTGAGAAAATATAAAAATATTTCTTTAATATTTTTAAAAGATAGCTTTATGAAGAAAAATACAATATATTTCATAAACATGTAGAATTTATAAGCAAGTAGAAACAAAATGTACAAAGGAAAAAGCACAGAGGGTTGAATGGACAATAGAACGTATACTGTTGCAAGTGACAGTTATAACAGATAAAGACAGTGTTATTGGTAAAGAAAAAATTTTAATTGGTGTAACTAAAAAGTCAGTAGTGACAAAAAAAAAGGAAACAAAAATTACTAAAATGACATCCAATTTCAGCTCTGATGTGTCAAGAACCCGAAATAATCACCTCTATCTCCTTGACAAAGAAAGGAGAAGGAGAAGGAGAAGGAGAAGGAGAAGGAGAAGGAGAAGGAGAAGGAGAAAAGGAAGGAGGGAAGGAGGGAGGGAAGGAGGGAGGGAAGGAGGGAGGGAGGGAGGGAGGGAGGGAGGGAGGGAGGGAGGAAGGAAGGAAGGAAGGAAGGAAGGAAGGAAGGAAGGAAGGAAGGAAGGAAAGAGAAAGAAAGAAAAAAAAATGTGGACAACTAGAAATTCAGTAGCTTTTCTCAGACTCCTCAGACAATCGAAACTTAAGGGCAAACTAACACCCCAAAATCTGGAGATAAAGGCAAGTCCATAGTATCACAACAAAGATTTGCTTTTCTAGAGCCCAGGATGTTGAGACACATAAATAGCAATTTTGATGAAAAGCTGGTGGCAGAGTGTGCAGTATTGGGAAAGCAAGAAACTCCTGGGGCAGAAATCCCATAGGTCCCCACACTTTTGTGGGCCTTATGTCCAAGAATCTCACTGGATTCTAGTCCTGAAGATGTGAAAAACATCCTCTCAGTGGTCTGGCAGATGAATGGGAAAAGCAATCCTTTTGAAATGAGACATGAGCAAGGAAGAAAAAAAAAAAAATCTACATCTAATAATGGAGAGTATGAAGAGAATTTCAGTGTAGTTTCTACAGACAGTTAAAATAATAAGGGAATATTATGAACAGCTTATGTTCATTAATTTGATTTAGATTAAATCAAAAAATGTCAGAAAATTAAAAACCTGTCAAGGTTCAATGAAAAATAGATAAATTGAGTAGCACAGTATCAGTTAAAGCAATTGAATAGACCAATCGAATTTTTAACTAAGAAAAACTTTCCCAAAAAGAAACCCCTAGTCACAGATGGCTTCACTAGTGAATTCTACCCAATATTTAAGAAAAAATTCTACAAAGACTCTTCCAGAAAATAGAGGTATGTGATACTTACCGATTCTTTTTCTGAAGCTAGTTTTTACCTCGAAAACAAATTGAAGATATTACAAGAAAAAACTGCAGACCAATTTCCTTCGTAAATATGGAAATAAAATTCCTTGGCAAATAAATTTTTTTAAGATTTTATTTATTTATTTGACAGAGAGAGATCACAAGTAGGCAGAGAAGCAGGCAGAGAGAGGGGAGGAAGCAGGCTCCCTGCTGAGCAGAGAGCCCTACAAGGGCCTTGATCCCAGGACCCTGAGATCATGACCTGAGCTGAAGGCAGCTGAAGGCTTTAACCCACTGAGCCACCCAGGTGCCCTCCTTGGCAAATATTAACACAGTCCACGAAGTGAAATTTATTCTACGAATGAAAGGCTGATACAAATTTCATAAATCAATCAATGTAAATTACTATGTTAACACATAAATAAGGAAAACATGTTAATATGAAAGGATTCAGAAAAAAACATTTGACAAACTAAGCAGCCATGCATGATTAAAAAAAAAAAAAAGCCTCTCAGTAAACTAGATATTGGAGAAAAATTTCTCAAGTTGATATACAACCCATAGCTTATACTTGATAAGAAACAGCTGAACTATTTTCCTTTAAGATCAGAAACAAGCTAAGAACTTCTGGTCACACCACTGCCATTCAGCATTTTATTGCAAGTCTTACAAAATGCTGTAATGCAGGAAAAAGAAATAAATGTCAGATAGATTGAATGGGAGTAAAACTGCCATTAATGGAAGACAACGTGATTTCATTAATAAATGGTCCCAGGAAGTCTACAAATAAACTACTAGAACTAATAAGTGACTTTAGCAAGATTGTAAAATACAATGTAAAAACTCACTTGCATTTTTAAATATTAGCAAGGAGCAGTGGGAATTGAAAATCTTAAATCTCATTTACAGGACCATTGAAAATTGTGCAAATAATTTTGTATAGAACTAACAAAATATGTGAAACACCAATGCATGTAAACTACAAAATATTGCTGAGAGAAACAAATGAAGACTTAATTAATTGAGAAATATGTTATGTTTGTGGGTTGGAGGATTCAACAGCGTTATGATACCAGTATCCTGTGGGTTGACCTCTAGATTCCAATCAGACATGATGATTTCATTTATGTAAATAATTAAAATAAGTTATATATTTAGAAGTTCGTAGTATAAGTCAGGATAATTGTTAGTCTGCTTTCAGTGATTAAAGTAGGGCATAAGGCAGGCACTAGGCTGGTGGTAATGTTCTTTCTTTTGACCTGTTGCTGTTTAGAGGAGTGCATTTGCTTCATGAAAATGCATCAAGTTGGATACTTAAGATCTGCTCTTATTTCTCTATGTATATTATTTTTTAAAAAACTGTTTTCCGGGAAAAAAGAAAGGAAAAGGAAGACTGGTGGTAATTATCTAATGAGTTGCTTGATTAGCAAGTAGGTTGTGAAACAGAAGAAGGCATTAGCCAATAGCTCTTTCGTTTTTACCCGATTCAATGTATAAGACAATTTGAACCTGCAGTGTGCCAGTGAAATCACTAGTGGCAGACCAAAAGTAAAATCTTTTGTCCCAAATCCATGATGTTGTTAGTACCTGGTGTATTTTTAAAATAACATTGGAGTATTTGTAATTTAAAAAAGCACACAGTAATTTCTCAACAAATATTTGAAGTTCTAATTTGGAACATATAACAGATAACTGAGCCATCTAGACACTCCTCTAAATCACTCTTTGTTTCAATTTGATGCCTCTGAGTTCGATAACTCAGAAGCAAGGAGAAATTTTTGAGACCTAGTTGTGTTTACAATTCTTTAATATTCTACATCTAATTAATAGCAGACAGAACTTCAACCTTGTTGTCTACACATTAGGGCAGGAATTAAAAACATGCAGAGTGTCTTCCTGCCCAGATCTATAATATTTTTTGATGTTGTCCCCACCTTGGACACAATTATTTAAAATTGTTGCTCTGATCATGAGAAAAGTTTTGTATAAGTGGGATTCAATTTAGTAAGACTCAACTTAAATCAAGCCTTATCCTTTGTAATAAACAGGGAGTAATAAACAAAATTAAGTAGACATTAAAAAGAGGGAAAATATCATGGGACAATCTTTAAAAGACATTTAACTTGGATTACTTAGTTTCTAGAACAAAATTGTTATAATTCATTTTTAATGCCCTGTAGTAAGCAGATTTGTCACCATTATTATAATTTAGTCCTGAGAAACATTATTTAAAATACAAAAATAATGGCCTCAGTTCAAATTCTAGGGCACAGAGCTTGCAATCCTGGTTATGCAACACCATAAGAGACTCTTCACAATAGAGAACAAACTGAGGGTTGATGGAGGGAGATAGGTATTTAGGAGGGCACTCACTATGATGAGCCCTGGGTGTTGTATGTAAGTGATGAATCACTAAATAAAAAAAAAAATACTGATTATGCAACTGAAAGAACCATTAGATACAGTAAGAGAAATATAAAGCCAGAGGTTTTCGTTTTAAAGGATTTCATTAAAATCAGAGGTGAAATAAATACAAGTGACACTGGATTCTCCTAATAAATGCTGTAAGGGGAGGAGATCTCTTTCATTTCTCCCCATCCCCCATTCCAGCAGCACTCCCTGGTAATAACTGTAATGATTATGTCAACTCCAAAGGGGAGCTCATAGACAAGGCCATGCTGTCTCCTATATTCTGATTCTCTTTTCACATGGAAGCATGCATCCAGGTAAATTCTTTCTTCCTGGATGCAAGTTTGTAGTGATGTGGCGGAGGATCCCTTCATGACTACTTGTCTATGAGAATGGGCAGAATATTAAAAACCTCTGTGCCGCTTGTTCCTTATCTATAAAATGGGGATAATAGCAAGGTTGTCTAGAAGATTTGACTGCATTAAATAAACTGCTATGTACAGTGCTTGGAAGATAATAAGCATCAATGTCTGTTATCAGTAGTAGTACTACTTAGAGTTTAGGCATAAAACTCTTTGCTCTAGCCCAGTTTAGTAAGAACTCTATAGTGGGGTGCTTGGTGGATCAGTTGGTTAAGCGACTGCCTTCGGCTCAGGTCATGATCATGGAGACCCAGGATCAGTCCCACATTGGGCTTCCTGCTCAGTGGGAAGCCTGCTTCTCCCTCTCTCACTCCCCCTGCTTGTGTTCCCTCTCTAGCTGTTCTTCTCTCTGTCAAATAAATAAAATCTCAAAAAAAAAAAAAAAAAAAAGAACTCTATAGTGGATTATTGAGAATTAGCCTAGTTATTAGCCTAGCAATTCCTCAGTTGCTCATTTGTTATTGTTCAAGGATATAAACAACATGGCCCTTGAGGACTTGATAGAGAGGAGAATAATTGTTCTGGCAGCATTTTGTATTCCTAGGTTTCTTAAGCAAATATTAACTATCAGTTCCTCAAATACTAAATCTCCAACTGAACACATGTATTGCAGGCCCATAAAGTTTATGACCTGGATTCTACTAAAATTCTAAGCTATGGCACCTAAAAGTTTCTTTTTTTAATCATTTATTTTTTAAAAGATTTTATTTATTCACTTACTTGCCAGAAAATGAGCAAGCACACAAGCAGAGGGAGTGGCAGGCAGAGGAAGAAGCAGGCTCCCCGCTGAGCAAGGATTTTTTTTTTTTTTTTTTTTTTGAGACTCATCCCAGGACCCAGGGGATCAAGGCAGATGCTTAACCAACTGAGCCACCCAGGCCTCCCAGTAACTTATTTTTTAAACTGAGGTAGAATCTACATGTAACATTGTATCAGGTGCAGGTGTACAGCAAAATGAGGCCATATTTGTATGTATTGTGAAGTGATCACTACAGAAAATCCAGTTAACATCCATTATCATATATAGTTGTAATTTTTTTGGTGATACAGACTTTTACGATTTACTGTCTTAGCAAATTTCAAATACGCAATACAGTATTATTAACTATAGTGACTATGCTGTACATTACATCACCATGACTTAACTATTTTGTAACTGAACATTTGTATCCTTGGATTCCCTTCACCCATTTCTCCCACCCTGTACCCTGCATCTCTAACAACCACAAATCTGTAGTCTGTATCAATGAGCTTGTTTTTGGTGTTTCTGTTTTTAATT